>JAFVLL020007099.1:0-36803 GCA_021397915.2 Tor tambroides | reverse complement strand
CTGGGCTTCCATACCACCTCAGCAGTGCCACAAACTGATCACCTCCATGCCACGCCGAATTGAGGCAGTAATTAAAGCAAAAGGAGCCCCTACCATGTATTGAGTACATATACAGTAAATGAACATACTTTCCAGAAGGCCAACAATTCACTAAAAATGTTTTTTTCATTGGTCTTATGAAGTATTCTAATTTGTTGAGATAGTGAATTGGTGGGGTTTTTTTTATGTGAGCCTAAATCATCACAATTAAAAGAACCAAAGACTTAAACTACTTCAGTCTCTGTGCATTGAATTTATTTAATGCAGGAGTTTCACAATTTGAGTTGAATTACTGAAATAAATGAAACTTTTCCACGACATTCTAATTTATTGAGATGCACCTGTACATTGCAGTGTTAATGGGTTTGGTTTTGGTGGAATAGATCTGCTATGCTGCTGCGGAGGAGCAAGTACCAAGACTTGCTACTGTCATTACATCCACAGATATGCTGCTGTGAGCATATAGGAAACACAGCTGCTGCACATATAACATATATGAATAACCCTATATATAATATACATGAAATCACCCCATAGCAGTTCTATACAAGTGGAGTTGAGGAGGTGGAAGGTCTCTAAAGCGCACTGCAACTGCTACAGCAAACACTAGCCGACTATTTGAATGTTGAGCAGTAAGCTCATTGGCTGCTGATACGAAAAGAACCAATCAGCTGTGCCATGTGAATAATGATGTCATTATGTCAGATTGAGTAACAACTGATCAGCCTGCGCCATCTAGAGTTTCATGACAGAACTTTGTATTTGTTGTCAAAAGTTTACATATACCTTGCAGAATCTGCAAAATGTTCATTCTTTTACCAAAAATAAGAGGGATCATTCAAAATGCATGCTATTTTTTATTTAATACTGTCCTGAATACGGTATTTTACATAAGCGATATATATAAATATAGTTCACAAGACAAAAATAAAAATAAGAGGACTAAATAAACTAAATGAAAATAAGAGATAGAGATTCTGTTATAGCATTTATTGACAAAATCTGACACGGATCAGAAAACTACCACCTCCTCTGCAAACTGTAACAAGCTTTGTAGCTCATAGGTGTGATTTCACTTTGACACATGTAGATAGATAGATAGATGCTTTAACATGGAGCAGTTTTAGGGCTGGGTGATATTACAATATATAATTAGATTTTAATGACAACTCTAAGGGTTATGAATATTAGTACGCTTAATTTTAAGTGAGAGTAAGTCGTTCTCAAATCGTATGTGGTGAAGAATGGGCCGATACCTTATGGAGACAAGCAGTTCTCTTCTGGGTAAATGTGATTTTTAGATGTAGATGATAACAGGAACCCTATTACTTGTGTCTCCTCAGATTGAAAATGCCAGTGATGTGTTGATTTTGCCACTGGAGCGTTTCAGGAAGGAGCAGATTGGAGCTGCAAAGGTGAGAGCAGAAGTTCAGATCGCTTTATGCTGTTATGGCATTTATAGGCTTATTGAGTTTCTTAACTCCAGGCATAATGTATACGTTTTCAGTTATCAAGAAGTACCTTGTTCGAAGGCATATTTGTCACTTAAGATTAATGTTACCTGCAGATTCCATGTGGGCCAAGCCATTACAGATCAAAGCGCTGCTAAGAAACCACATTAACTGTTTAAACAACACTGCCATCTGTTGGTTATGACGTGTAAACACTGATTGTAATGTACTTCAAGAATACAAACTTTGTTTAATTTGACATGCCTCATTCTCATTGTTTTTTTTTTTGTTTTTTTTTGGAAACAATGGTTCAAATTTATTGCCAATTTTACAGCTCATCCATGCCGCTTGCAGGCGTTTGATTCCCGAATGACAAATTCTGTGGCTTTTGTCCATTATTGTGGATGTGCATCTGGTTATTAGACACTTACAGGTGTCTGGAGTTCAGAGGCCAAAGCTCTTAGGACAAACAAAACAGAAAAGAAATGAATGAGCCATTGTAAAGTACACATCGCTTAAAAGTACTTATTACACAAATAGTGTACTTTAATAGAATCTACATAAGTGCTGAACTGAATGTAATGTTTTCAGACACTTAATTGCATGTTATTTGCAATTAAAGGAAAATGCATTATAGTTTAAATTTAAATGAAATGTAGTTAGTTGAACTTAAGACTTTAGAACACCTGTATAATTAATTTCATAATTACCTTATATTGTCTTTGAAAAATTGTTCAAATGTTACTGCCGAATGTACTTACAAGCATGCATGGTGATGGAATGAGAGCTTCAGCATCCACCCCAATCACACTACTTGATATAGTTTAATTCAAGTGTATGTGTATATTTTAAACAGAAACTACCCACTGTAACTGCTTTAAAAATGTTAAATCTGTGTATCCAATTTAAAATGAACGTAGATGCATACATATATGTTCAAATCTCTACATATAACTTTTCGGCTGTGGTCTGTTTGACTCAGAATTTGCATTTTTATCCCACAGGAGGCCAAAAAGAAGTATGATAAAGAGACAGAGAAGTACTGCGCAGTGTTGGAGAAACATCTCAGTCTGTCTGCAAAGAAGAAGGAAGCACACCTTCATGAAGTACGTTCTGCTGTTTTGCTTGAGACTAAAATGACCTTTTTGCATGCTGTTGCACTTTAATGCTAGCAATCATCTGGTTTGATGAATTCTGTGTTGAAGTGCAGTATCTCCTATAAAACTGTAAATTGGGGTAGATTTGTAATAGCCAAAGCGTTGGGTTTACACACTGCTATTGTAGACATGGACTAAAGGCTACAAACCTCCAGTTTGAGTTCATGGACATTTGTGTATGTTTTCTTTTCTTTTCTTTTTTTTTTTAATCAAATCTCCCCAGGCGGATAACCAGGTGGATATTGTAAGGCAGCACTTCTATGAGGTCTCACTGGAATATGTCTTCAAAGTGCAGGAAGTTCAGGAGAGGAAAATGTTTGAGTTTGTGGAGCCGGTAAAACTTTTTCATGCCATTCTTTGTATTATATTATATTATATTCCATCTTCACTGATGGCTGCTTTCTTCTTTTTTGTGTGCAGTTGCTGGCTTTTCTACAGGGTCTGTTTACATATTATCATCATGGGTACGAACTGGCCAAAGACTTCAACCATTTCAAGACAGACCTCACAATCAGCATTCAAAATGTGAGTACATTTCTTACAACAGACCTTCATAGATGTTGATATTACAAATCAGGAGAGCAGAATTAGTTCATAATCAGACTATGTATTAAGTAAACTGCAAGTAAAACATCATGACTTGTTCTGTGAAGTCTGATCATTTAGTTTAGGATGATTGTATGTTCACTGGACAGGATCGAATCATGACTTGAACCCGACCCTTGAGCGGTGTAGTTAATATCAGTTTGCCAAAATGCATTGCAAATAACACCATAAAACTAGCCACTTCACAATGAGCCTGGTCAATGATCTGTTATATTTAAGGAGTGCAGTAGTTTTATGTAAGTGTTTTGCTTTGCAGAGTTTTTTTTTTTTTTTTTTACAGTGGCAGGTTTTCACAAGCATTCTGGAATCTTCATATCTTTTGGAACATTCACCTTCTCCTTAAATTGTCTTTGTGATATTTCAGACACGGAACCGGTTTGAGAGCACTCGTTCAGAGGTGGAATGTTTGATGAAGAAGATGAAGGAGAACCCACACGAACATAAGAGCATCAGTCCCAACACAATGGAGGGATACCTGTTTGTGCAAGAGAAACGTAAGCTGAAAAGTTTGGAGCTTTTCTCTGATTTCTAAGACACAACTGATCGCATTGGCTTGTGGCCACTGTAGAGGTTATGTGATGATTTGTGTGTGTGTGTGTGTGTGTGCACTCACAATCCTAAATGGCAAGCCAACATTCAGAGAAGTCTCTGTTCACATGGACACAGAAGTTGCAGCAAAACAGCTTGGTACTCCCACTGCTTGTGACGTCATTGAACATCGTTAATCTCCCTGCGTTCTCAAATGAATTGTATATTTGTGTCTATCTGAATATTTTGCAATACACCTAAAATGTAATGTATTTTATACTTATTACTGACTCTTAAGTCAGTTATTTTATATCCTTAGGCTATTGTTGTTTTTATATGATTTCATTGCTTCACACAGTGCTTCGTGGGATAAGTATGTCGTCTGTGGCAACATTTTTGCAAATTAAAGATGCTGCGCTGTTTCTTGCATGGTTTCGAATTGAAATGTCCAGTGCATGAATATAATGCATGTTTTCTCCAAACAGATAAATGTGACTATGCCAACATTTAATCACACTGGTTCATGCGTGTATCGTGACAGTTCATAAATGAAATGTCCGGTCAGCGGCGCTGAAAATTTAATGCTCTATTGCCATAAAAAAATAGCATGCTCCCTTCACTAAATCCTGCCCTAAACCAAACAGATGGTGTTAAAGAAAGAAAATGTAAGATAAATATGCATTTGCTTAAGCCATTTAAAAATGTTTTGGCTTACAAATCATGCACTGTGGTAAAGGTATTTTAAGGTGATAGCAAAGTGTTGTGTAAAGAAATAGCATGAAAATAAGTCTCCATTAATTTATTATCTGGCCTTGTAATCATAACTTGTGTGAAATTGAGTAGAAGATTTTGGTGTTTTACTGGCTCTAGTGTTCATTTCAGCTGGAAACTGCGCTGCATTGAATATATAGTTACCTTTTTTAAATTTTGCAGAAATGTAAGTACATGTAGAGGCATGTTTTTGCAATGAACCTGGGTTGGTATTTCATGGCTTTGAGCTTTTTACTGAAGATTTTTTTGAAATCCCTATTAAGAAATGAATAAGAACCAAAGATGGTGAAAAAATGGGTGGCAACTGTTATGCTCTTGCACAGTATTACATTTCACTTCACTTATTTTTTTTACTTTCCACAATTGCTTCAAAGTTTCACATAACCAAAGTCTTCAAAGGTTTTACAATATCTCTCCTTCTCTATCACACTCAAAACTTGAATTGCTTAAAATAGTGTTTCCCAACCCTATTGCTGGAGGCACACAAACACTGAATTGTTAAATTAATGCTCTGATTTATTTACTTTTTATCTGTCTTTTTCTTACATGGCTCCCTGTTTTATACCAAATCAGGTTCCTTCGTGTCTACATGGGTGAAGTACTACTGCATCTATCACAGAGAGCCTAAACGCATGACCATGTTGCCATTTGAGCAGAAGTCTGGGGCCAAAAATGTAAGTAGTTCTTTTTTTCTCTTTCTCTGTCACATACAGTCCCTCTCACACCCTTTCACTCAGCAGTATGTGTAACCTTTGGATTGGAGAGTGGATGCTGGCACAGGCCACGTGCTTGTTCCCCATGCTGGCTTTGACAAGAC
This sequence comes from Tor tambroides, assembly GCA_021397915.2. Classification (NCBI taxonomy): domain Eukaryota; kingdom Metazoa; phylum Chordata; class Actinopteri; order Cypriniformes; family Cyprinidae; genus Tor; species Tor tambroides. Next base: position 31,434 of record JAFVLL020007099.1, on the reverse strand, counting down.
TCTGATCTTGGCACGAGAAGCTGCGTATCGCATCGTTGAGCTGGCACCAGTGTCGGCCCCTGGCTCTGTGCCGGTCCCACTCTTCACAGCCACACACGCAGGGTCAATAGCACGACTCTAGCACCAGGGACTACATGCGGCCTGATTACATTCCGACCACACACTACCACCCCGCCGCTAGACACACAAACCTGCCAATCGCAAGACAAATAAAAGCAAACAGAAGACGTGTTTTATTGTGATTATATTGAATTCAAAGTCATGTTGTTTTGTGATATGCATGGTTTATGTTATTGCTGACATATTTACAAGGAAATGCACAATCTGTTGAAAAAAAAACTAAAACTTTTAATTTAATGTGGGTAAATTTCAGACATAAAAATAGATTTCGATACTTGAGTTGGAATTTGAACAGTTTCACAGCAAAATGCAAAACGGTGATGCTTCATTTACTGACACGCTTCACTCAGCAGTGCATACTTGCTTGCTGGCAACCCGCCAAAATACAAGCTTGCTGATTTTAGGTTTGAAAAGGTTGACAATTCATATAAAAAAAAAAGAAAAAGAAAAAAAGAAGAAAAAATGTAAATATTTGCATTGAATTTGTTTTATTTAATACTTATGAAATATAATAGTATTATCACTCAATGTAAAATTGAATTAGAATCCTGTTTGTTAAACATTAACAATAAACATTCTAAACATCATCAAAGTTTTCACATTTTTCATTTATTATTCTGTTTTTCTTTTGACCCAATGTTTATGTATTGCATTTGTGACATGTTGCCAGTTACAACAGTCATTGCAGCTCATCCTTCAGATGGTTAAAATGAACATGTTTACAATAAATAGACTTATAATGGAGGCTTAGCAGGCAAATGGACCTGAGGGATTACAAGCAGGAAATACAAACTCGTGTTTTTAAGCACACTGCGTGGAAACCGATTGTCAGATAACAAATTGACTGCTTATCCACTAATTTTCAACATGTTTGGCATGATATTATCATGAGTGAGCTATATAAACTGATCAGCCACAACATTAAAACTACTGACAGGTGAATAACACTGGGTCACACTTTAGTTTGGGGACCAGTTCTCACTATTAACTAACTATTATCTATGACGTTTACCTCAGACAACTGCTAATTACTGCTTACTAATAGTTAAGAGTGATGTAAGGTACTTAAAGGGATAGTTCACCCAAAAATGAAAATTCTGTCATTAACACAAATTAAGATATTTTTGATGAAATCCGAGAACTTTCTGACCCTGCATAGACAGCAACACAACTGACTTCACAACAATTTCTTCTCTTTCGTGTCAGTCTTTGATGCATGTTTACAACAGTACCATGACCTAATGTAAGAAGTATGGGAATTTTTACGATAGTAATAGCACACCTTTGCTCAACAAGCCACACAATCTTATAATTCATGTTTGTAGCACAAACTGTGCAGGATGTGTTATGCACCAAAGTGTAATACTTCAGGTTAAGGGTTAGAATGTGAAGGGTTCAAATACTAGTGCTTTTATTCTTGAAAATATGACTTTATCCCAAATGGTGCACTTACTGTATATATGCAGTCTTCCAGACTTATTGTAGACTAGACTGTGAAGTCCCATCAAAGGGAGCCTTGTTTCACCTCTCCAGACATTGCATTCTGTAAGCATACTCAGTTTGTTTAGTATCTAGTCCTTGCACTAGCATTACGCTGTCACCTTTCCTGCAATGTGAAGAGAGAAGAAAAATGAGAGAGAAGTCACTTAGCAGAGTGGCGTGATAGAAACAATTAGACTGTAAGTGAGGAGGTCACTGAAGGAGAGAACGACAGCGCTCTCGTAATGAACTCCAGAGGTATGTGTGTAATGTGTTGCTAGTCGGTAAAGGAGTTGTGAAGTGTTGGAATAAAAATAGCTGACCACATCTGAACACCCATTCCTTGGCCACACTTTGCAAGAAGATAGGGAGTAACCTGACACTTTATCATTCATTTAAATAATCATTTATGTGATGACAGTGTAGTTGGTAAATATAGAACATCTGGTCACTTTTTCCTGTCAGCCGTTCAGGCTCACATAAAAATCAAAGTCGAATAAGTGAAATCCTGACAATTTGGGCCTGTAGTAAGCCATGTTTTTCTTTTCAGGGAGATGAGGAAAGCTTTACGCTCAAATCTTGCACCAGAAGGAAAACGGACTCCATTGAGAAGAGGTTCTGTTTTGACATTGAAGCGGTGGACCGGTGAGTTGACTGTCTGCATACCTGTCACCAGATGGCGCTTTAGGAGACGCACTTCCTGGCTGCTGCTCAGGAAAGGGGCTGGAGATTTGAACTAGGTCTGCCAGGCATGAAGAGAGTACACTGTAGATAGCTTCGACCTGTCATAACTATTGCAGTAACTAGGAAGACAGAGATAAAGTGGCCATCTTATGGGTTGTAGGCAGGGGAATGGGGCTGATTACTTTACAATTAACATTTAGGCCAGAAGATGCTCTGATGACACAATGTTATAATGTTGGGTTCAAAAAAAAAAAAAAAAAAATCAATATTTTGGTCTTGCGTCCTAGCAAATTGTCACATAATAAAATTTATTTCCAGAGAATACATCTTAATTTTTTTTCCGCTTTTCCCACTAAGATTTGAATTTAAAGCATAAACCTTACCAAATTCGGTTAAATTTGCATTTAAAACAAGTAGGGTAAGAAAAAATAATTTTAATCCAGGATATACATTATTGGTCAGAAGTTTACCAAGGCTGCGTTTCTTCAAAAATGAAACTAAAGACATTTATAATATTACAAAAGGTTTCTATTTCAAATAAATGCTGTTCTTTGAACTTTATTTTCATCAAAGAATTCTAAAAAAAGTATCACAAAAAATGTAAGAAATTGTTTTGAAAAACAAAAACTTTTTTTTTAAAGATTTATAATAAGAACCAATATTAATAACTAAACACCAAATCAGCATATTAGAAAGATTTCTGAAGGATGACACTAAAGACCTGAAAAATCAGCTTTGCCATCACAGGAATAAATTACATTTTGAAACTTATTAAAATAAAACTTTTATTTTAAATTAAACAGATTTGTCATCATGGATATAAATTACATTTTAATGCATATTAAATCAGAACTTAAAAAAGAAAGAAAGAAAAAAAGAAAAAGTTATTTTAAATTGTAATAATATTTCACAATATTAATGTTGAATGTATTTTTGATCAAATAAATGCACCCCTGGTGAGCATAAAAGACTTCTTTCCAAAACATAAAAATTTCCTAATTACTCCAAACTTTTGACTGGTAGTGCATCATTTCTGAAGGTTTTAATTTATGCAGTTTTAGTTCTAGAAAAAATATTGATTTTTTTTTTTTTTTTTTTTTACTGGGGGAAAAAAGAGAAAAAAAACAAAACACATGAAATATAATTTTTATACAGCTGATATGAAGAAAATTTACATGTGGTTGGTATATATATGTCTTCAATATGAATAGATTCAGGTGTTTTAAGTGTATATGTCACAACTTTATATACAGTGTAATGTGCAGTACACTGGAAATGATATATAATGTTATACAAGTATTTAAAAAAAAAACAATCACATTTAAACATATAGTCATTAAGAATGGGGTAATTTTATGTGGTGTCTATAGACGTTTCTGAATTCACTCATTTTACTTACTGATGAATCAGTATCGATGTGTCATAATGGAAAGATTTCTAGTTTTCCATCTTCTCTTTCCACACCAACAGCTACTCTCTTGTAGTTGTGTGAACACTTAAGTCATTACCATGATAACCAATGTAGATATACCAGATGCTGATGACGTTATTTGAACAAATAGATTATATTTCATGATCTGCAAAATCACAGTACAGGCAGTCCGTCTTTTACCAGTCCAGTGCTTTGATACAGCTCTTCTTTTACCAAGCAAAAACCTTTCTCTGATTTAGCATAGAAGAGCCAGCGAGAGCCAGTCTACCATGCCATGTGTTAGAAAACCTCTTAATATTTCAGTATGGCAGCTCTATCAGTAAATCAGTAGCACACACTCACACACCATTAACTAGCGTGACAACTGAAGGTTAGGCCATGCCAGGTCAGGCAGAGTTATGGTAATAGAACTGGGTCTGTTTAATTGAGTTTGTGGTCAGAAAACCCTGATAGATTTACAATGTGGTAGTGCACTGCTGGTGTGGGCGACAATGATATTTTGTGTATGCAACGCTGTGTATGTGATGTCCTTTTTTTTTTATTGGCAAAGACGACATATGGGAAGGTGTTTGGATAGTGTTTTTGTGGGTTTGCAATCAGAAAAACAGGAGGCTATTGTAAAATTGCAGTGTATTTTGTGTAAAATGCATTTGTGAATAGTTAAAGGGTGTTTCTTCAACTATAAATGCTTTTGCACTTGTGAAAAAGAAGTACACTTGAGCATACTTTTAAAAAAAAGAGTATTACAGAAATACTATACTTTAAAATAATGTACTTAGTGCAAAATAAATTCAGTGTTTCTGAACACTTAATTGCATTTAACTTACAATTAAATGAAAACGTATTATGCAATTAGTTTAACTTAATTGCTTTTAAGGTAGACCTAGTTAAAATTATACTCAAGAACTTTAGATGCTTTAATATGTTCAACACATCAAAATAAGTGTGTTCTTTAAAATATGACAAACTATTATTAAAACACGATCATTTAAAATGTTCTTTAAATTAAAAATTGTTAATTTGACAATATTACTTTGTAAGAATGTACTTGAGTGTGTAAAGAAACCATAAATCATAAAAATATACTCTTTAAGTGCTAATCATGTTAGAAACATACTAGCAATGTGATAATCATGCTAGAAAAAGGCCAGCAACATGTTAATCATGTTAGAAACATGCTAGTAGCATGCTAATAACATGCTAATCATGTGGGAAACATGCTAAAAACATGTTAACAGCATGCTAACAACATGCAAAAAACATGCTAGTAACATGCCAATCATGCTAAAAACATGTTAACAACATGCTAAAACATGCTAATCATGCTAGAAACATGCTAGCAACATGATAATCATGCTAACAACTGGCTAGCAACATGTAAAACATGATAGTAACATGCTAATCATGCTAGAAACATGTCAACAACATGCTACCAGTACCAACATGCTAATACATGTTAATCATGATAGAAACATGCTAGCAGCATGCTAACAACATGCTAATCATGTGGGAAACATGCTAGTAACATGCTAAAAACATGTTAACAGCATGCTAACAACATGCAAAAAACATGCTAGTAACATGCCAATCATGCTAAAAACATGTTAACAACATGCTAAAACGTGCTAATCATGCTAGAAACATGCTAGCAACAAGATAACCATGCTAACAACTGGCTAGCAACATGCAAAACATGACAGTAACATGCTAATCATGCTAGAAACATGTTAACAACATGCTAATACATGCTAATCATGAAAGAAACATGCTAGCAGCATGTTAATCATCCTAAAAATATGCTAACAACATGCTAATCACACTAAAATCATGCTAGCAACTAGGGCTGGGCGATATATCTCATGCGATATGCATGCGCATCTAGTCAGTAAAGCCGGTTCCTTGATTAGCGGTAAATCTCCATCACCTGTTTTCAAATGGAGCGACATTCAATTTAATTTAATTTAACTTGTCAGTGAACTATGGCTTTGTGTATTAAATGCCACTCCATTTGAAAACAGGTGATGGAGATTTACCGCTAATCAAGGAACCAGCTTTACTGACGAGATGCGCACGCATATCGCATGAGATATATCGCCCAGCCCTACTAGCAACATTCTAATCATGCTAGGAACATGCTAATTATGCTAAAACATGCTAACATCAAAATCATGTTATCAGTGTGTTAAATCGTTCTAGCAACATGCTATCAACATTTATCTAATCTATTTATCTAAACTTTCAAGCTTTTACAACTGCTTCAAACTTTCAGGCTAGGCTTTCTCAAGCCAACTTCAAAGATTGTTCTCAAATTTTACTCATGTAGTTAGTATTGTTGGTGACACTTAATTTTAAGGTGTCCTTGTTACACGTTACATATACTTACTATTATAATAACAATAAATTATGCATAATTACATGCAAGTAACCCTAAACCAAATCATAATCCTAACCTTAACCATATAGTAAGTACATATTACTCAGTACTTAAATGTATAATTACACTGTAACAAGGACACCTTAAAATAAAGTGTAACCATATTATATTATTTGCAAGTAGTCTTTTTAAGCTATACTTTTAAGATTTAAAGTACACTACAAGTCCATACTGAATACAGTTAAGCACACTTCTTTTTCACAAGTGTGCCTCTGTATATTTTTAAGAAAATAAATTGTCCTAGAACACACATGCTCACTAGTTTATTGTCTACTAACAGTGTCCAACTTTAAATATACATGCATCACAGGAGAATTGTGTGTTTGTGTGTGTGTGCATGTTGACTGTGCCGCTGTGCATGCTTGCGTGTGGACGTGTGCATGTTTCAGGCCTGGCGTGATCACCATGCAGGCACTGTCAGAGGAAGACCGCAGACTCTGGATGGAAGCCATGGACGGAAGAGAACCGGTACTTTATCTGAGAAATCGGAAATTTGTTTCACTCTCAAATCTGATAGGTTTCATCTTATGAGCATTTCACATGCTTGGCACTGCTGTGCATCAGATAAAGTGTATTCTCATTTGCAATGCATATTCTTGAGACTTATTGTGTCTCATAAATATGCATGTTCAGGCCTTTCGCCTGTGTTGTTTTAGAATCTGAATTCAAATGTTGTGGTTTAGTTGAGTGTTGGCTTCATAATTGAATCTGTAATGTATTGTAGGATGATTTAGGCTCTGTTCCATAATCTAGTGAGCTGCCTTGCTACTCTACTACCTACTAACTTAAATAGGACCTCATCAGGTACTTATGAAACATTCTTTAGGCAACAAGTCGAATAATGCTTATAACAAAGGACGCTCAACAAATTGATTTCAGTGGAGTTTGCTGTTAGAACGCTGTTAAGCTAACAGCATAATACTCTAATTGGCATGAAAATTCATAGAGCACACAAATGTTTTTTTTTTTTTTGTTAAATAGTGAATGTTGTGTTTATTTGAATATTTTTATCAATATTATTTGGCTTTGAATTAAATATCTAGTTCAGTCGTGAAACTCTAAATGGTTAAGTTCTTCTGAAAACCTCCACCTCCTCCAGCTCCACCTGTCTAGATCTTCTATCGGATTTATGTATGCCTATTCATGCAGCAGCAGCATATCTTACATGCATATAGCAGCATGCTTAAAAAGTTCTGAGGGTTGTCATGATTATAGATAGATATAGAATTATATGATATATTCATAATCCACATTTGAGTTGTCCACCATCTTAGATTTTTTTTCACTGAGGTTGTCCTAGTGTATTTTGATATTGCCTTCTCACCAAAAATGCTGCCTATGTAGGCAGCTCACTAGGTTTTGGAACAGAACCATGATGTCTTAGCATGCTAAATGACCGTTCTGTGTGACAGAGCCTGTTTTTGAAAGCATATAACAAACAGATTATGCATGTAAAATATTGTACATGAGGCGGTGGTATTGTGTGCTGTCAGAGGTGTAAAAAGTACTCAAAAATTTTACTCAAGTGAAAGTACAGATACTCAGAGAATATTTTACTCAATTAAAAGTATCTGGCCAAAAATATAGTTGAGTAAAAGTTAAAAAGTACAACTTTAAATTGTACTCAAGTATTAAAAAATTAGAAGTACTTTTTTTCCTAAAAGACATACAGAAGTTTGGTTAAAGGGAGAAAACTAAACCAAATGCAATGGCACAGGTCAAACATATATTTAGTGCAACGACAACAATTAAAATGCGGAACACACACACACACACACACAAAAGAAATTACAGGGAAAGGGATTAAAAGGAAACTCCATCCTTTCCACCCTTATGCCATCCCATATATATATATATATATATTTGACTTTCAATTATCAGATGAACACAATCTAAGAGTAAAAAATAAAAAATCTCTCTTCATCTAATACAAGTGTGTGGGACGTCCAAAAATGACACTTCAAAAAGTACACAAAGTGAATGTGACAGTAACTCATACAACCCCTGTTAATGAATCAGTGACTTCTTAAGTGAAACAATAGACATATGTAAGAAAAATACTAATACTAATATTTTAAACTTGACCGTTGTGTTCACTTTGTGTGGTTTCTGAAGTGGTCCTGTCCCCTTGCATTATACGGACTAAAAATCTGTGCTTGTGTTCATCTGAAGAAAGTCATAAACATCTGGGATGACATGAGGGTGAGTAAATGATGAGAGAATTTTCATTTTTGTGTGAACTATCCCTTTGAAGAGCTACTCAATGTGTCATATAATGACATCTTATAAATACAACTTATCCACTACCTGGTAAGAACATCACTAAACATGAATTACAATTAATTTAACATACAATGTTCATTTAAACACTTTTTTGGAGATTTGTACCATTTAATTAAAAAAAACAAAAAAAACAAACAAACAAAAAAAAAACAATCATATTGTATGGGGGCATATGCTACCTGAACATGCTTCCTCAGATTTGATGGTAAACTTTTGAAGCCAAACATTTATCTGATGAAAGTCAACTGAAATGTGTGTGCTTGATGCGTGAAAACGATCATTGGTTCTCACATCAAGCACGCACATTTGGGCTTCCGTTTACCATATTTAATGTGCGTAAGATAAAATAAAAATGTAATGTACTTTTCAAGATGAAATAAAATGGTAAGGAGTAAAAAGTACAGTTTTTTTTCTTCAGAAATGTAATCAAGTAAAGTGCAAGTAGTCAGTTTTAATTTGTACTTGAATAAAGTTCAGATCCCCCAAAATAATACTTAAGTACAGTAATCAAGTAAAATTACTCAAGTATTTTACACCTGTGTGCTGTGATGGCTTCTCAGCTGGTACCACAAAATTGTACTCGTTATGCAGATAATTTTTTTGTGTGTTAACAGCCACAAACTTGACCAAAATGTCTCGTCTCACAGGTATACACCCTGAATCGTGACAGCCAGAATGAGGCTAGTAAGTATAGTGCTATTTCAGTCCTTTAAATTTGAAAATCAGAATCATACATACTTATAATGCTGGTTTCAGGATCACTTATTTGATTTACCATGAAATTCTATTGATGTTTTTTTTCCCCTCTCCTAATGAACTATTTAAGTGGCACAATTAGATGTCATCGGCTTCAACATTGTCAAAAAATTCATCTATGCTATAGAAACCCGAGGTACACCTCTTGTTGTTTTTCTGATCAGAAATAGAGTTCAGTTGGTGACCAGTACACGAGTAAGTGTGACAGTGTATGGTTTTCTCTAACAGGTATTGATGAACAGGGGCTATACAGGATCGTCGGTGTCAACTCCAGAGTGCAGAAACTACTCAGCCTGGCCATGGGTGAGAATCAGCACCCTGCTGCTGGTTGTTTTGTTTTAAAGATTAAAATGAAAAGAAATCAACGATAATGCCACATATACAATTTCTCAGCCTTAAAACAGTGTCTGTGCTGAGAGCGATAATTAGGCTAACTCAGAATATGTACACTTTTTTTCACATTTTCTCTGATTCTATAGAAATATCATAATGCATTGTACCAGTACTATGTTCTTGTTGGATACCGAATGCTTTAGTGGAATAGCCAAAATCACAGTCCTAGATTTCACTCCTTCACCTTGTCTTATTATAAATGAAATTCATATTCAAGTACATCAAAAAAGTTCAACTAACTGCATTTAATATAAATTTTAATTTAAAGGAATAGTTCACCCAAAACATGAATGTGTCAGTTGTGTTGCTGTCTGTCCAGGGCCAGAAAGCTCTCAGATTTCATCAAAAATATCTTAATTTGTGTTCCAAAGATGAACGAAGGTCTTACAGGTTTGGAACGACCTGAGAGTGAGTAGAATTTTCATTTTTGGGTGAACAATCCATTTGATTGCAAACAACACGCAATTAAGTGTTCGAAAACATTACATTAAATTTCACACTTAATTATATTCTTTTTAACTCTTTTTAAAAGTACGCTAAAATATCTTATTACTTTATGCATGATGGTTACACCGTGTTATTTTTAAGCTTTATTTGAAAATAATCTAAAAGTTATTCAAAACCATATAAAGAGTACATTTCTAAGAAATTGACACGTGTTTTAAACTAGATTTTTAAGATTAGATTTTTTTTATTTTTTTTATTTATCATGGATATTCTTTTTTTTCATTGACCCTGGTAACTAGTTATCACAGTGATCGGCTTGCATATTTTTAGACAGCTTTGTTAATTGTAATGTGAGTGCTCTAGTTGTCACATTCATTATCCTTATAGACAGCTTTGTTGATTTATAATGGAATGTGTCTAGGTTTGTCGCATTACTCCCATGCATTGTAGACAGATGTATTGATTATTGTGTGAGTGACCTAGTTTTTTCATGATGCATTGCTCCCGTACAGACTGATATGTTGATTACAATGCATTGAATTAGCTTTTTGTCACTATGCCAAAATTCATGCATGCCCCTCGCATATTACAATATGTTTTCCGCATTTTCAAAGCGCATCTGCCTCGACTAATATCATACAGACTTATCTGAAGTATTATATTTGTGTGTAAAACTTCACTTAGCAAGGAGCCATTATTCTCAGCTGCTTAAGTACAAACGCAAACCTCTTCACACGCAAAAAGTGACAGGAATGCCGTCACACCCTGCAGTGAAAGCAGGATGAATAGACTTTGATGTTGTTGTGTTACACACTAGATCACCGGTATTTAACTGCCTGCCTGAGAATGATAATGATATACTTTGACAGTTTTGCTTTAGGAAATGCTTTGCGATTTTGATGCTGATTGGCTGTTGCCAGCATGCATATGCATAGTTTGCTTGCACATACTGGCACTGTGCTGAGTGGGTATTTCCAAAGGTTGAACAGAGGTCACTGGCAAATTAAACCATGCTGTCTATAATACCCTCCTCTAGACCCCAAGACCTGTGCAGATGTGGAGCTGGACAGCACAGAATGGGAGATCAAGACCATCACCAGTGCAATAAAGCATTACCTCAGGTACCAACCCGCCCCTTCACACATGACCACATGAAAACAACCAGGCTATATTACATATTTACAAAGTTAAGACTGCATATATTGAGTGTGTTGAATTGGGTTCCTTAACTTACAGTAAGTGGGGTTTAAGTACATCTTTATATGTAATTACTTAAGTGTTTGAAATGTGGTTAAAGTGTACTGCTAAATGCACCGACAAGCATTTATAGTAAACTAAAATATGCTTTAATGTCATTTCTGTTGAAACTTGCATGTATTTAAAGTACATTCAAAGTGTAAATCTTGAGTGAGTCATTGAATCATTCTATTTATAAAATCTCCAAGAGATTTTGTTTAGTTGTGTAATATTTTTTTCTTCAGAATTGTGAGAGAACTACAACATCCATTAAAAAAAAAAAAAAAAAAGTCTCATTTTATCCAGAATCGTGCAGCTCTATTTTGCACACAAACAGTTTTTATGTAGCTGGCTGGTTTTTGTTCATTGTATTCAGCAGCAATTAAATGTTTTGCAAAAAGAGACACAGAAGAAATGTGTTTGATATCTAAATATTTGACTTCATTTTTTTAACCACATTGGAATCGAAACTGAGAATCGATAAGAATCGGAACTGGAATTGATCAAATGATACCCAACCCTAATTACAGTTGAAAGTTTAATGATGTTTTATATGCTTTAGTATGTTAGTTTAAACATCAAAATTGAGTATTCTTTATTAAAGCATGACAAAAGACTATTGAAACAATGATTTAAAATATAAAATGTTTAATTGAAAATTATTAGAAAATGCACTTTTTAAAAATGTACTTAAGTGTGTTAAGAAACATAGTCATGAAAGTGTGCTTAAACATAGTTGTGAAAGTACACTTAACTGGACGTTTATTTCATTAATATTATATCATCTTCAAGTACATTTTTTATGTACTTTTAAAATTTGAAGTACACCACAAGTGCACATTCAATACAATTAATAAGTACACTTTTTTCCACAAGCCTGGTGAGCACCCACAACATGCTAGCTTTGCATGAGCAATCACCACATTATTTTCAAAAATATATACACAAAGATAGTCATTCATGTTATAATCATGGAATATTGCAATTACCACTTACGTATTTGTCTGAAAATTATAAAAATGCAGTCTGAAAGACAATCTGATTGTTAATGTAATTCAACAACATTGCTAATAATCTACAAATTAGCCTGCAGACTAAAAATAAAACCTCTCAGAAGTTAGCAAATAGGTAGTATACAACTTTAAAAGGGTAGAGGAAGACATATGATCCTCATGCATCCAAACATTCTCAGTTTCGATGCCATGATTCCTTCTGTTTTTGAGTCTGACTGTCGATTTGGGTCTGTTATCTAATCGCTAATCTCTTCTCTTCTTCTGTGCTATCAGGATGCTGCCGGCCCCTCTCATGACATACCAGTACCAGAGGAGCTTCATCAAAGCAGCCAGTGAGTTTCTCACTATCTGTCTGGTTGGACCGGTCTGATCTTATTTCCCCTGATCTATTTTGACTATTTGAAACTATCTGACTGTAATTCGACCATTTGATAAGAAACAGTGCAGAGTAGGAGTGCTCAAGCTAGTACGATCAGAAACAGGAAACTGGGGTGTAGAGGAAAGAAAATGGATTTACAGCGTGCCGGCTTTTGTCTGAGACACCAAGGGATGTTGTTCCTTTTCCAGATCGTCTTCTGTACCATAAACGTTGACTTTCACACTGCAAAAAATGACTTCAATTAGAAATTGTGCAATTTAGTTTTAAGCACAAACTTAATTCAATTTTATTAGATTTTTACTTAAAACAACTATTTGCTAAAATTATTACAAATATTTCATAAATTATTCAAATTATTTTTAACTATATTATATAATATATATATATATATATATATTCTCTGAAAACTTTATTTAATGTAATCTAAATGTATCTTGCGTTAAGGATATTTTTGTACATGAAAACAAGACTGAGACTAAGATGCTTTTTTTGCATTGTATCTCATGCTATCTTCATCTTGTCTTGTTTTGCTTTCCACCATTGTTCCTTTTTTAGTCTCTGTTTTTCTCTCTTTCTCTCTGTGCTTCTTTTTTGCCAGTCCTTAAGGGTGACGTTAGGCCCTTGTCCTCAGATGAACTTTTTTTTTTTTTTTTTTTTTGGAGAGCTCCACCCCTCCCTTTCTGCCTTTCATTTTCTCTCTTTTTTCCACCCCTCCCCTCGTTCATTCCTGTCTATGTGAGCCATTTATGTGATAAAGAGCAAGGTGCCATCTGGAGTTTGCCCATGAGCAGAGAGAGAGAGATGGGAATACGGGAGTGAGAGACGATGTGAATGTGTATGTAACTGGAGAAGAGAAAATCGAGAGACAAGAAAGTGTGAAAATGTGTGTGTAAGGTCTAAAGGTTCAGTTTCTGTTCAACATGACCAAATACAAGTCTGATCTGGTTATGTGCTGTCTTTTTTTTTAAACAGGGTTTTTTCTGTTCAATATTGGAATGGTTTGTATTAGCAGCAGATCAGTTTTTTTAAGACTTGTTTTCATATAATATATTCTTCAATATATTCTTGTGTTGAAGTTTGTTCATAAATACATGTATTTAAAAAAAAAAAGAAATATATATTTAATACATTTCTAATTACATTTTATACTATGTTATAAATTTAAAAAAAAAGTGCTGTGGTGCTCATGCAGGCATTGTGTGTTCGAATTCAGGTTGTGTCATTTCCAACGAAGCAACAAAGATGAGGCTACAGAAATATAATAATACACACAGCAAAAACATGATTTTCTTACTTAGTATTTTTGTCTCGTTCCTAGTCTAAATATCTAAACATTCTTGAATCAAGATGCATTTACTTGAGAACAAAATAGCATTTATTAAGTCTTGTTTTCTGAAAAATTAGGGTAAGAAAGAGTAATCTTACTAGTTTTAAGCAGAAACTAACAAAAATGTACATTTTTGGAAAACAGGACTTTAAGTCGTTCTGCTTCTCAAGTAAATCAGTCTTGATTTAAGAATATTCAAATATTTACACTAAAAAACAAGACAGGAATACTAAGTAAGGAAATCATTTTTTGCAATGCAGTTTTTAATTGAATTGAATTTTATTTTATTTGTTTATTTATTGTCCCTTGTCATGTCCAAACAACCTCATTTATACCTCTCTTCTCTCGCTGTACTCTTGTTACTGGGGATTATTAGGATATCATGGCAGCCAGATAGATCACTCTAATATTTCAGTGACCTTTAAGAGCCCGCGTCTGGCGGCTTAGCTTTGCCCTTAATGGACACTGCTGTAGCCGTCACATACGCTAGGTGGCACTGTGCTTTTACAACAAGGCAGACACAAGCACACAAAAACACGTGAGCATTAATGTCAGTTTAATTGGAATAATGTGTCTGTGTGGGTCCAGACTATGTCAGGAAGTGACCTCACAGAATCAGGAACGGGATCTTTTGTTCTGTTTCACAACATCAGATGAAACGTTTCAGACCTGTGAAATGTGCATAAAAACGTACGCAGTGAGACTGGACTTCCATTCCTGCTGCGAATGCACTCGAGTCAAACGCAGCAGTAAAACGCCTACAGTTCAGGCGGAACAAAAGGAAATGTGCTCATTTTCCTTTGCAACCCCTTATTCTCTCGCTTCCTCTTTCTCTGTCTTCCAAGAACTGGACAATCCCGAGGCGAGGGTGGCAGAGATCCACTCCATAGTGCACCGTCTCCCTGAGAAGAACCGCCAGATGCTGGAGCTTCTTATGAAACACTTGGCCAAGTAAGTTCTGGTGTTGACGCCCCCTTTTTACTGTGTTACAAATCCAGCAAAGCTAAAGACCTAAGAGGATTTCCATTGTCAAAACCACAACCCTGCTGATGGTAATAAAGACCTTAACTTCCCCTTTGTGTTTGCCCAGCTGAAAAGAGAGGCTTGTTTTCCCTTCACCTGTCCTTTCCTCCATCTCCTTCCCTCCCGTTCCCGGCTCCATTTTCTTTTGTGCGAGTTTAATTTGACACCCTGACTGCCGAGCTCTGCGGAGCCGTTCCTCGGTGACGCTGGCAGATCGAGGAGCATTTTGGAGTTTTATGGAAAACTCCAGAGTGCAAATGCTTTACGCAAAGCAGCTTGATGCAAAAGATCAGATTCATAATTCAAAAGAATTATTATAGGAAGTTGACGTTTAATACCCACTTTGCATGTGGATTGAATGCCTTACTTGCTGCATGCCCTCGGGACAAGTTTGGAAATTATACTGTTGTGTGGAATGAATAGTTTCATCTGACAGTAGCAGTGAAAAACAACCGCGTCTAGATAAGGTTCGTCGGGAATCATTTCATGTTGACGGTATGCTGATTAGAAGAAATAATTGTAAAGGTTTGTTCTGTTGACACCGAATCATCATTTACAGTAGGACACGTCAAATTCACAAACGCTACAGCTGCTTGATACTGATTAGAGGTTGATTTGCCACAATCAGTGTAAAACAAGCAAAATGTCCATATTACTTAATGAAGTAATATAAAATGTTCTAATAACTGTGTAACTGCAAGAGTAGTTAAATATCTGACCAGATGACTAAAAGTTTGCTGGTTCAAACCCCTAAAATCTACACCATTAAAGACCACATGAAATCACTCGATGAACAAAGTGAAATTTCCTGTGTTGACATATTTCCTAATGAGACAGGAAGTTGAAGTGGGGCATATCAAATGCTTTGTCCTTTTTTAATTAGACAGTAGGCTTTAGTTTAAAAACTGTTGTTTAATGTACAGTTTTGCTTGCCAGATACACATGAGCTTTTTTTTGAGTATCATATTTGATAAGCTTTTGGCTATTGGATAATTGGTTGCTGATAATTATATGCCCATAAAGTAAGATGAAATTCTGATAGCTTTTAATGTAAATCAGTGAGATTTTTATGACAGCATAGCATACTACTTGCATAAAATGCATATAAAAATCAGTAAATGCTTTGTTTTATGATTAAAGATCTGTCGTTTTTTTCATGGAGAGAAAATAATGCCGTACAGTGACTGAAAAATGTACAAATAAATTCCTCAAAAGCCTGATGTATCATCATAAAAACATTTTTTAACATGATTTTTCTAAAGTAAGTGTTCGTCTTGAAATTTTTCCAAGAAGAAGATACACATGTATCACAGCCCGGAGACAGATATTTTTAGATTAATACTAAAGGCCTTTACTTACTAAAAAAGTATATACAGACAACAGAAGACATGTTGATTGTGTACAACAGGTTTTTCAGCAAAATTGTGATCAAGTCATTTAGAAGCCTTAGATATTTGTGTATCAAGTATGATACAGCAGGCTTTATAGGGTTAAATAAGGTCTTGGGTCAAAGCCAAGACAAACAGTGTGTCGTCAATGATTTTCAATGTCAGTTTGTGTGTCTGTGTGTGTTTTAGGATTTCAATTATGGTAAATTTACTAAATAAATTAGATTTTTAAGAATGGGTCCCGCTTTATATTAGGTGGCCTTAACTACTGTGTACTTACATATGTTCTGGTTATGTTCATATTGTATTGCAAAACACTTCTACTGCTATTGAGGACATGTTTGGTAGTATGGGTAAGTTTAAGGGTGGGTTAAGGTGTAAGGGATGGGTCAACAGTATAATTACATATGTAATCACAGAATTTAATTACAGATGTAGTTACATATTGGTATTTTTAAAATATAAGTACAATGTAAAAACATGTATGTACACAATAAGTGCATTGTATCAGATGATTAATTTAAATGTAAGTACCACCTAATATAAAGCAGGACCTAAGAATGCATAATATTTTTCAGCAAAATTTTACAAAAAACATTCCATTTATTTTTTGTTGATTTTATTGATTAGTCATTACAGTCCTATATTGTCAATAAAGCTAACTACACAGAAAAGCGCTACAGTACAGTAAGAAATAAATGACTTCAGATGTCTTACTCTGTCACCAGAGTGGCCAGTCACCACCAGCAGAATTTGATGACGGTTGCTAACCTCGGCGTAGTGTTCGGGCCTACGCTGCTGAGGCCTCAGGAAGAGACTGTCGCCGCAATCATGGACATCAAGTTCCAGAACATTGTGATAGAAATCCTGATCGAGAACCACGAACGGGTATGTTTATGAATAAATACTAGATGACCAGAATAGCCATTCATTATCATATTATACTAGGAAAATTGGTTAAGTATTAAGAAAAAGTTTTTTTTTTTTTTTTTTAGATGGCTCGTTAGGTTGTTTTTGTCAACTGGTCACTTCTTTTCTTTTCTTACTTAATCACCCTAAAGGTGCACAAGCTGCGTTGCTTGCACCTAGGTGTGAATGAAGGATGTAATTCCTCTATTAAAGGGGGCTTATCCAGCAGCGAGACCCATTCTGAGGGACTCACTCAGCCCATGTTTGCTGTAACAGGTAACTTCAAACCCAGCAGGGGCTTTAGGGTAAAGCAGCTTAGAGTAGTTGCCATGGCAACATGCAAATCAGCTCAAGGCTGATTTCTTAAGCTGAGCCCACCGTCACATGACATGGGGTCACTTCCTCCTGCATGAAGGGGTGAAGTGGGCGGGTTTTAAGATCAAGACTGTCACTACGTCCTATACAGTTAATCTTCCCTTGTCTCGTCATGGCACATATGTTCTGTGAATGAGGTTAACCTGTAATAAATCTTTTAGCTTCAGCTCAAAAGCATGGTTGGCAACCTATCCTGTATCTCTCAACAACTACGCACAGTTATGTACAGCAGGAAACAAAGTGTAGACGGACTGTAACATAAACCTGATCCTCAAAAAGCTTTTCATTCACAAACACACAATAGGCTGTTTGCATACAGCTTTGCATAAAGACTTGTGACCTCAATAAATTCAGTGTCACAAGGTTTTTTCCTCAGCATTCTTAAGGAATAATTCAGGGGGTTTTTTTTGTTTGTTTTTTTTTTGGCATCTTGTATTCAGCCTCATGTTATTCCAAACATGTGTGATCCATAAATGAAATATTGTACATATAGTATATAGCAGATAGTGCCTAAACTGCTCTTTTTCCTTGTAAGCTCCAAAACGACAGCTATTTTCTAAATGAATGTTTTTGATATTTTTGCAAATTCATCTGTGCATGAGTTTACCCTTTTTTATTTATTTATTCATTTTTTGACACCTTAATCTTTAAAGGTGCTATAGAATGGAAAATTGTATTTACCTTGGCATAGTTGAAAAATAAGAATTCTGCACATGGAAATGACATACCGTGAGCCTCAAACACCAGTGTTTCCTCCTCCTTATATAAATCTCGTGCAAACAAAAGACCACTGAAAAATAGGCGAATCGGAACATAACACCGACTGTGACGTAAGAGTCAGGATCACTAATAGTTACGCCCCCAACATTTGGATATACACGCCCATGTTCTAGGCCAGCCGGACCTGCACAGCCGAATCCTCAGAGGTTCTGCAGTTACTGTGAAGAAACAAGCGAGGATAATAGCGAAAATGGCAGCTCATAGAAATAAATGTTATGTTCCAGGCTGTGCAGGGATGGGTTGGTGTCTGTATTCAGAAAGGCACGGAAAACAAATAATGTGAGGCACTAAAGGGACATGGTTAGCTGCTTGCTAGCGGTAGCCTGTTACATTACAGTGCATAAGATTTCACTTACCACATAAACAGAGTAAGGAGAGATGACTGAGGATGATGGCGAATGATTTACAGATCCTGAGCACCACTGACAAGCATCTG
This sequence comes from Tor tambroides, assembly GCA_021397915.2. Taxonomy (NCBI): domain Eukaryota; kingdom Metazoa; phylum Chordata; class Actinopteri; order Cypriniformes; family Cyprinidae; genus Tor; species Tor tambroides. The sequence continues at coordinate 12,540 of JAFVLL020007099.1, read as the reverse complement.
ATCTTGTAAAATCTGTGGAAAGTACTGCTGCTATAGTTACATAGAGCACGAGCGATCGCAAATCTCGAAAGTGAAAATAAAACGCGATCGTGCATTCAAAGCGGCTCCCTGATGCCCACATTTTATATACAGTATAATTACCCAATGATATAACTGCGAGAGAAAGTATTGAAATATATATTTTCCCTGTGTTTCCTTCCTGATGTGTGAGCTTCTGAAATGAGCTGCACTGTGAAACAGCCAATCAGAGCAGAGCTCAACATTGAGCCGCACTGTGAAACAGCCAATCAGAGCACAGCTCTTCGTGAGCATCTGAGTGTGCAGTTAAAAAGAAGTCTAGAGCGCCATCTGCTATTAAAAACTAAGCTCAGAATCAAATCCAGAGAGAATCGCGATGCATTAGGAAAATCGCAGAAGCGATCCACGATTTGATTTATCGTCCCACCCAGAATTAATAAAAATATTATAACTTGATTTTGTTGTGAAATGACAGACTTCTATTTGGTGACATATGCCTGACTTCTCCAATCATTTAGTTTGCTGCAAACCCACCCCTATCTTACAGTCGTCTGCGAGCTAACGTTCAGATCTGCCTCCATCCAATCAATACCCGATGATTAGAGCCAAGTCCCGCCCTACACAGTTTCACTCAGATGTACGTCACAATATTGAAGAAAAGATACATTACTACTTCAATTTTATTGTGACTTTAAAGTATCATAAAAACAGTCCACTATAAACTAAAAACTAAAACTAAAAAAATTTAAATCAAAATAACATTTGCTGGAATATCTATACATTTTAAATTAGGTAATGGGTTGAAATTTTTAAATTGGCATGAAAAATGTAAATTAAAATCGAGTGTGCCTATAATTTAGCTGGTAGAGGATGTTGCTAGCAATGCCAATAATATGGGTTAGAACCCAACATGAAGTACACACATCCTGATTAAATGTGAATGCATTGTGAGTTGGAGCCAGATTAGCTCTATTTTATTTTGTCATTTTATTGACAGTAATTATTTAGTTTGAAGTCACCATTGTTATCAGAGTTCTTTTTATTTGGGAGCTTAGACTTTTGTAATTATAATTAAGTCTCTTTCAGCTATCGCAACCAATTTAATAAAATAAGGTTATTGATTGAGTCAGACTCAACTTTCAATCCATGCTTAATGTGACAGTGACAATAACTGACACAATTAACAATTTTCTGATGGTTTTTTTAATGGAGCTTTCACAAGAGTTTAGAAAGGCTGCTGAAACACAAATCTTTCAGGGATGTGACAGTCCCTCATCTTGGAATGCAGAATTCTTTGTTATGAGCCATTATGTAGTCATTCACAGACGTCAACACCTAAAGTGGAATCCAAAACTCAACAATGGTGACAAATAACAAATAATATTCAGATAAAAAAGATAGAAAGCAATCTGCTAAAAATAACAGTTCAGCATATTTTCAAGATGTTAATACAATACACAAAATCAAAACTTCCTTTTCAATTCACATAAGTGTTTCTTAAATTTCCATGAATGAAAGAAGCACTACAGTCCCATAAAACATGGCTAATGACATGCTCAAAATGAAAATGATGAATAAAAGCTATTTAGGGACAGATTTACTAAAGACGTGCAGTGAGGAATTAGCGCTGAAAAGGCGTGGACACAGTTATTTTTGTGCCTGACTTTGTTGAATATGCATTTGTAGGAGTTTCCCTTTCAGACGCAAACTTTATGGGAGGAGAGTATTAAAATGAATCATGCAACGTGATTTAGTAACGTTTGTGCTCCTCAAATTACTGGTATTTGTGCCATTATTTAAGGCCCCCCCCCCTCAAAAAAAAATGTCTTAAAGCAGGCGATAATTTGCGCTGCTCTTGGTAGATTGCGCTGGTCATTATGGAAATTATCTGGCTGTATATGTCTTTAATGTGCGCATTGTCAGTAAATCACACGCAGAATTTCTCCTCCCATCGGCACTATTATATTATCTGGCCCTTAGTATGTAATATTGACAGCTAGTGGTTGAAATTTGTACTGCAGTCAAAATACTGGAGAGAGTCCTCAACTTGATGCTCACACGGGTTGCCAGATAGAGTACCCAGTTCGTTTGCTGGTTTCAATGGCTACAATACGCTGTTTTTTTTCTGCTAACTGGCAACCCGGGGTGTCGAAATCCTATTGGTCATAATCACACAGACCAAAACAAAAACAGACATTCTGACACAGAATGCACAGTAGAAGTAGAATAACTAGCATTGTTTTTTTTTTTTTTAGAGAAACAAGTAAGTGAAATGAGCATGTTTCCCAAATGTCTGCAATTTTTATGCCTCAGTACAATCAAAAAATGATATTACATAAAGCATCTTTAAAGATATTTAGAAGTATTTTTACAATATTTTAATAGGAACCAGAGTTGAAGTATAGTAAATTTACAGTTAATTTGCAATACAGTTTTTACAGTGCATATTTAAATGTTCCATGTTGCAGGAAACATGAGAACCAATTAATTTATCATTAACATTTAATGTTAAACTGACCATGATTCATGCTTGAACATTCAAATGTGCAAATGAGATTTGAGGGTTTTGTTGGAGGGGAGGATTTCAGTGCAGAACTCTAATTTCTGTCTGTTTGTCACACATAGCTAACATATGACTTCAGACTTGAAATAGGGTGCATGAGTCATGTGGAACTTTTTTTTTTTTCTTTTTTTTTTCTTTTAGAGCCTGACAGCCACTGGTAGCAGATTGATAGCTGTCATACAGTATTTTTGTATGGAAAAAAGAACCGCTTTTTCGATGAAGAAAAAAAAAAAGTTTGGAATGACATGAAAGTGACCAACTGATAATCGAATTGTCATTTTATGACTTGAAACATCTGCGGGGTCATATCCTCCCAGGATCAGTAGCAGCATTTCAGTCTGTTCTATTTTTGTGGAGACACTCATCCCATCATTGTGGCGCTCTGACATTTTCATGCTGATTTGAGTTTCCTTCTGGTTCTGCAGATTTTCAAAGACATGCCAGTGTCTGGAGGGGGGCAGGGTAACTCCCAGCTCAACCTGCCCAGGAGGAGAAGTACAGACAGTAAGGCCCCATCCTGCAGCGAAAGACCCCTCACGCTTTTCCACACCCCCACATTTTCAGAGAAAGACAAAGGTACACCAGCAAGTTCTTTCTTTAAAGAGTTTTTTTTTTTTTTTTTTTTTTTAATGTAAAATGAGAATTCTCTAAGACTAAGAATGATTGTAGAATTATGCTTTTTTATTTATTTGTAATTTCTTTTGGTCATATATATATATATATATATATATATATATATATATATATATATATACATACATACATACATACATATATATATATATATATATATATATATATATATATATATATATATATATATATATATACATATATAACCATCAATACCCATTTTTTGTTTTTATTATTTTGTTTAAATGAAAATAATTATTTCTAAGGGTACTTTCTTATAATGTCTGTTCAATGTTTTGCTCATTTCACACAATAATGAAAAAACATTGTGCTTAATTAGATTCAGTTTTTGAAAGGCCTAATATATACAATATAGTATATAATTCACTGTAAGTGTACAGTATATCATTTATTTTAATTTAAAAATAATGAATTTATTTTGAAATAAAATTTAATGTGAAGCAAAAGGAAATCCTTTTCTTTTCGGTTTCTCACAGGAGTTGTTTACATTGGATTTGCATAGCAAACTCTGTTTCTTAAAGTCATCTGGAGGAGGAAATTCAGTTCCTGGTCTATAAATTTTCGTGCTACAAATAACAATGGAATTGATTATTAAAATAGTTTCAGGTTTCAAGTTGGCACACCTATGACCAGACACCCCACCCTGTTTGCATTTACTGTAAAATCATTTTACTGCCAACCCCCTCTGGGCATGTGAGGAGTGAACTAGTCCCCAGTATTAGATGCCATTCAGTTATTGTCTAAAGACAAAAATCACTAGAAGTATAACTTGAATTGCTTATTGAAAAATACAAACCGCCATTCAAAATAAATACAAACCACTATATCCCTTCAAACCCTGTTTTAGCCACAGGCTGGAGTAATTACATTAGCATACTATGTACTCTGCATTAGGATAGCAACGTTTCTGCTTTTCCATCAGCAGTGGAGAAGAGGAACAGTGTGGTTGTAAACTCCAGTGCAGACTTGCCATCAGTAAATTGCAACAGCACACTCAGCTGGACTCGACTCAACAGCCTGCCCACCGGAGACGGAGACCAAGATGGGCTTCAGCTGCCCAAGCAGAGTCAGCCTAATTCACTGTAAGTGTACAGTACTTTCTTTAAAGCTAAAGTGTGTTAAAACTCTGTCTCCTATTCTCTTGTTGCCGGTGTTTATTTGAGCGTTCTGGCCAGCCCAACACAACAACATTGGCCAAACCAATGCCATGAGTTTGTTCAACCAACACAAGGTAGGTGGAGTGTTCGGGAAGCTTAAAAACCTTAATTCTCAATTATAAAACCAAACAACTTTTTGTTTTGTGTGGACATGAGTGAAACCTGAACTTTTTGGCCCTCACTTGAAACTCCAGTTTGCACAGATTCCTGTTGAAATAACTGTTTTGTGCTGAGCAACAGTACTTGTGACTGTACTTTTAGTTAGGGTTGCTTGCACCAAAAAGTAGTCATAATCTGATTTTAGTTTGACCATTTAGTTTGACCAAGACCTGTAATGCACGTTAAAGTTGTTCTTATATAAATGACCTCTGGCATCACAGCTCAACATGTCTAAAGCGCATGCGCTAACTGCTTTGTTGTTGGTTCAGTTTTAGAGCATGTCTACACAAAGTAATAGACAAAACTTAATAGATCATCTTTTATTTAAAAAGAGAGCAAGGAAAATCCTGTTTTCCTTGATACATCACCTTCAAAGCAAACACACACAAATAAAAAAAAAAAAACACTCTCTCTCCCAAGACCTGTAGTAATGCTTTTCCCTGTAAACTTTCCAATCTCCTACAGGCTTTTTCCACTGTTGGTTCTCTAACAAGACACACTGTTTGCTGTACACATCTCACTGTCTCTGGTGGGCCATGGGTCAGTAATGGATTTTTAAACCACTATCTTAGGCCCATTTTGAAGGCTCTTAGCTGTGCACAGCTATGGGATGAGTATAAGGGTAGTATTTTAATGCTGCTTCACTATAGCATAAGCACAGACAGAGCAGTTGTTTACTTCACTCCGAATGACACGGACAAACATACAAAATGGCCACCCAGTCTCCGTGTTCTCAAGAACTTGAGCTCAGTGAAAAACATTCATTGCTTTGCTTTTGGAAAACTATTAGAAATCTGAATGCCGGCAGTTTTCTCAAAAAAAAAAATTGTACTTTGCTGATCACACTATGGTCAGTTTAAACTTTTTAAAAAAGTTAGTATTTTATTATTGGTGTTTGATAAGGCTAGCATTTCTATTACTGTTGCTCATACTTCAGATTTGAACAAAGCTCTAATCCTATGTATTACATTTTAGCAAATACTGTAACGTATCCTGCAATGTATGTGCTACAGACATTCATGTAGCTTATTGGTGTGAGGTTTGCCATTACTTTTCTATGCAATGGAACTTTTGAAAAGAAAAAAAGGTCACACTTTATTTTAATGTCCAATTCTTGCTATTAACAAACCATTAACTACAACTTTTGCCTTAATAAACTCCTAATTTGCTGCTTATTAATAGTTAGTAAGGTAGTTGTTAAGTTTAGGTATTGGGTAGGATTAGGGATGTAGAATATGGTCATGCAGAATATGTGCTTTATAAGTACTAATAAACAGCCAATATGTTAATAATAGGCATGCTAATAAGCAACTTGTTAATAGTGAGAATTGGTACCTATACTAAAGTGTTACCGAAAAAAAAAATTTACATGAGTGTTTTGAGCCATTTCTTCAGACAAGAATATGATACAACTAGAAGCTAATATTTAGAGTCTAAGAACAATGTGTTCAACATACATGCTACCTGTATAAGGTGCTCTTATCAAAATGGGTGTTCCTCAGGGATCAGTATTGGGACCACTTCTTTTTACATTATATATTAATGAATTTACCTGAATGTCAAATGTATGCAGACGATACAGTTATTTATGTATCATCAAAGACCTCAAATACAATTTTGTGTACAGTTTTTGCAGGATTAGACCTTACATACCTAGTAAAACAGCCAAGTTATATATGTTTGTGCTGGATTTTTTTTTTTATCTCCTCTCATATTGTGTCACTATTTGGAGTCAAGCTCCTCATTCTGTTATTATGCTAATAATATCTCTATATAAACATGTTTTTTAAAGTAATGGCTTGTAAGTCAATGATGTAACATTGTTGTAAAATAACAAGAACGAAACTGTTGATTTTTTTCCCCACATATATTGTATTACAATGTTTTGAATTGACACTGGAATTGTATTTATTCATTTACTATTTGTTTCTTTTTTTAATGTTTTTAATTTTAGTTTAATTATTGGTTGTTATATTTCTTAGGACAAGTGCTGAAAATTAACTAAGCATATAACATCAGCTATAATGTGTAATAAACAATAAATTAAATAAAGACATACAGCATAAATCAACCATATACAGTGGCTACTCAGAACACCTTAGCAAGAACACAATAACAGCACCTTCGCTACTAAATTATGTTTTATGTTTTAATTAGTAATAATGATTTATCTCAATGTTTGCTTTAAAGTAGACAATCTTTATTACTATTTGATTATTTTGGAGATCTTTATTGTCTTGCACATAGTTTTTAGTTTTGCTTTTGTTTCAGGGTCAAAAGGGCAGGTTGTTTTATCTGGGACTGAACAACGTTTTGATACAATCTGCGTTTCATTTCATTGCCTTGCATTGGCTACAGTCTTTGCTTTCTTTGAGGTTTTATTATGTGAACGGAAATTATGAAACCCAGCACAGCTCTCAGATTCTCTCAATTTCCTGCCAACATATTTACTGTTGAGATCCATGACTGCCGAGGTCTTGATTTTAGCTTGTGTTCCCCATGATTCTGTCCTCGGCCCTTTCCCAATCTCACACTCCCAGTAGGAGATCATGCTCTCATGTATCACATTATAAAAAAATCGTGTTGTGTAAAACTTTGAAGGGTTCCCGTGAAATACACTCACCGTGATACCAAGATAATTGCAAAAAAAAGCAAGTCTCTAGTGATTCTGGCCTCCAAATATTTTTGTGGAATACTGTCATAGAAATATTTTCCTCTCTGTACATCATACACAAAGTCATTAATCAGCCTCAGGGCAAGTTAAGACATGCTCTACTCTGCAAGACTGCTTGCTACGTCAGCCAAGTCAATGTTGTCATGTCCGCTTATTATAAGCAACTTGGGCATTAGTTTTTTTTCTTCCCAATAAAGTCGCTCATAAATATGAGCAGTTACAAGTTGCATTTTTGGGCTTACTGCGTACAGTATTTATAATTTAGTTTCACCTTCCTAATTTTTAATGTATCATGCAGGTTTACACTTATGAAATTAATCAAATTGCTGATCTATTTTTTTATCTATATTTTGATGAGCCAAGTTGCTTATTTTTGGCTGGTTTTACCTGCCCATGTTGCTTGGTTTTCTGGCATTTGGCAACACTGGTCTCTCTCTCTCTTCTTTCTTTCTTCTCTCTCTCTCTCTCTCTCTCTCTCTCTCTCGGTTAACATCACTCTCTTTTTGCAAACCATGCAAATAGCACAGCCAAATCTACCTCGTTTAACAGAGCAAGCAACCAAAATCCAGGATTTCCCAGTTTCTAAGGTTATACAAGCCAGAAACACACACAAGACCATACGTAATGAGAAGCAAACAGAGAACAGAGTATCAAATGTGAATGCATAATTAATAAGCATGTATAATTTAGATTTTGTTGATCTAATGTGTGAATTCTGGGTATTCCGTTTGGCAATTCTAATATTTTATATTTAGCGATATTTCACCATGACCCAGTTTAAGGGGAAAATAAGAAAGAAAGCCAGCTGCTACAAGTGAGTGATATACTGATAAGAAGGTTCATATGAGAATCAGTTATGTGGGTAGCAGGAACATTTTGACCATGGAGGCAGGAGACTCTTTTCAAAAAAGTGTGCGAGAGAGTAGAAAGAAGAACAAAACCAAAGAAATATTGCAAAATATGAGATTAAATGGTGTGTAATAAAACTTATTTTTCTAAACACTAACATTTCAGAGGAAGACAGCTACTCCTCTCATTTCCCTATTGTGTTCTCCATTGAGCTCCTGAAGCGTGGCGTGACTGTGAGGAGAGTAAACTGCAAAATGCAGGTTAAAAAATGTGATTGAATGCTATGATTTGCTGATTACCCTGTCAATGACATAATGCCTACCTTCTTGCTTGCAGTCCAAATGTGTCAAGCTGATGGAAATGTATAGACTAATTACATAGCTAATAAATCATCCACTCAGACAACACCATGTCTGGTCATGTCCAAATCAAAAACTGAACTTGAAATGACTTGAAACATGAAATGATCTGTGACTGAGCGTATAAAAGTTGCACCTTCTTGTTTGTAGCTTGCATACCACCTGCAGTGTTTACTGCAAACACAATCTTGTGGCAGTACGTAACTATATTTTATATGTTGGCTTGTAAAATCTCATTTATACGTTTTCGCACAATCTCCCTAAAGAAGTTAATGTTGTATATAAATTGCATGAACTTGATGTGTTGATTTGGTTGTAATAAATAGGGTTACGTAAATAGGTAATGTAAATAGAAACAGTATAATAATATTAGTACAGTATAAGAAACAAACAAATTTACATTAAACAGAAAAAACTTTTTTTTCTTTTTTTTGGTTGCGTACCTTGTATGTAATGATGGTTTTCTATGATTAATATAGCATTTGTACATCAAGTAACAAAAGCAAAATAATTACTGCTGCAGTCTTAAAAATATATAATTAACTGCATTTATATAAATACAGAGAAGAACAGAACTATTAACCAACTTTTGTTTATTGCTAAAATGCTAAAAAAAAAAAAAAAAAAAGTACTACTAACTGCTATGAAATGCAGAAACATTGAACAAAATAAAATTCAGCAGTTTATTAAAATATGGCATTATAGCAGTTAGGTAGTATCTAAATATTTTTGTGGATTTATCAGAAAATCCTGTTTTTGCAATCCCAGTAACACCTATTTGTTTTGTAGTCAGTGAAGGTTAATCCAGGTAAACGTCTATGATATTATGAGATTAATAGTCACAGCACTGCCCTGTGTGTGTGTGTGTGTGTGTGTGTTGGGTGGTAAATCAGCTGTGAGGATTGGCGGCTCAAAGCCACAGGACTGAGATGAATGCTGTCGTCTATATATAGACGTATATATTAAGTGTGGCAGTGCTGATATACCTGTCTCAAAGGCCCCTGAGGACCCAGCAGGCTGTAAATCAATGGAGATCTGGAGATTGATGAACTACTTGAGAAAACGTGTGATCAGTTGAATTATGTTGGCTCTCACAGTCTAGAAAATGAAAATGGTGCCTTTACTACAAATTAAAGTAGCTGAATGCAGAGGGCAAGTGTATGCAAACATCTTCACTCATATGAAAGCCATAGAAAGTTGTAATAATACATATTATGGACAGTAAACATATTAAACACATAAAGATAATATGTCTGTCCATTTATTCATTTTCCAAACTGTTTGTATGGATTAGGGTTGTGGGGATCCATCTCTGACCATAGCAGACAGGGAAACACCTTGGATAAATGGCCAGTCTATTGTAGAAGAAAAAATGCATGTAATACTGTACATAAATAAAATACAAATACAAATATAGCTTCTAGCAGCAATTATGGGCCAAGCACACACTTAGTGGATTTGTTGGAATTAAGGAGAAGTCCAAAAGCTATGATTAGATTTACTATTATTGACAGTAGGTGGCGCTGTGACCAAATTCGCATGGTATTCTCAAATCAATTTTCTATTGATAGGTATGTGTAATTAATAATACATTTCTTTTCAAAATATAGAAGCTTTTCCAAAATAATGGCCGACTTCCTCCTTGGCATCTTCATTAATAACATTGTTGGAATTATATATATATAAGAAAGCAAATCTGTAAACTGAATCTTGAAAAGCCAATGGCCATAATAATATAGATATGAAGATTTAGGCAAATTTATTCCAAAGTTATAACAATATTTGGTCCATTTTTATGATGCTTTGGCCAGTAGGTGTCATTGAACAGCTTGTACAGTCAGGCTTTGTGGCAGTGATTCCAGCAAATTTCACCATAATATTCTGTTATTCATAATATCTGTCTGCTCTGACCCCAAATTTGAGTCAATGAAAGTTCTGAAGAAAATAAAGTAAATATGTTTTTGAAAGAAGACTTGCGCTCTCCAAGTCTGCATTTATTTGGTCAAAAGTACGTTCAAAACAGTAATTGTGAAATGTTATTGCAATTTAAAACAACGGTTTTCAGTTTGAATATATTTTAAAATGGCATTTATTCCTTTGATGGAAACACTGAATTATTAGCAGTCATTACTCCAGTTTTCAGTCTCACATGATCCTCATTCTGACATGCTGATTTGGTGCTCAAAAAAAAAAAAAAAAATCTTATTAATGTTGAAGAAAAAATTTATGGTGCTTAGTATTTTTGTGGAAACCGTGAAACACTTCCAAATGTTTGGGGTAATGTTTATTTTATTTTATTTTTAAGAAATATTTTTATTTAGCAGTGACATTAAATTGATCAAAAGTGACAGTAAAAACATGCATAATGTTACAAAATATTTGTTTTAAATAAATGCTGTTCTTTTTAACTTTCTGTTTATCATTTTTTATTTCTATCTTTTTTATTTTTAATTATCAAAGACCTAGTAGTGTGTATAAATACAAAAAACTAAACAAATTATACATTTCAATAATTTGCACAAAGAAATCAATATAAAGTTAATGGTCACTAAAACTGGATCCACACACATTTATTTTAGTGTCACATGTTCAGAATAAATATTTGAAATGAGATGCCCTTGCTAACATAGCATTTGCCAACACAATATAAATATATTTTAGTTGAAAGTAGAAGTATTATTTTATGTTATTAACCAAATCATTAAGTTTCATCCTTCTGCTGGAAGATATAGTTACTGGCAAGGTTAAGTATCTAGATAAACAGATATTTGGCATTATTAATATTCTACTTCCTGTCTGATCTGACCCCAAATTTGAGTCAATGAAAGTTCTGAAGTAAATAAAGTAAAAATGTTTTTGAAAGAAGTCTTGCTCTTAACATTGTTATACTCTTGTAGACCATTGAGCACTGGAGCTTTCCATTTTATAAACAATAAATACAGAAGGACAGGGCTTTACAGCACAATGCATTTTGGCTTTGACTGAGTGAGAGTCCATTAACACGACTAATGCGTGGACATTAACCCCCGGTTTCACAGACAAGGCTTAAGACTAGTCCTAGACTAAAATGTAAATATGAGCTGTTTCAACTGAAAGAAACTTGCAATGACTGATCTTAAAACAGGTCAGTGCCTTTGTTTGGTCTTAAGATGCACACCAGTAATGCTTTTTTCTAAGGCATGTTTATAAAAATTACTTAAATGTCCTAATTGAACTATCAAATTAGGCTAAGACCTGTCTATGAAACCGGCCTTAGATTATTAAAGTTAACTCACCACTTGAGGTCATGCTGTTCCCATGACAACCCCACTATCTGCTGTGAATAGATGCTCATCTGGTTAGTGATGAGTGTGTTTGTGTGTGACGGATGCTTGGCTACAAATTCCACAGTGTCCAATAAGCAGCTTCATTTGCTTCTGTGCAGATAAAACACTGATTATGATATCATCTTACTCATTTATGCCTCACTTAAGGTTTAAATGTAATTTTGTTTTTGATTCGTTCTGCAGAAGCATTGTTTCTTTAAGCTCAAAAGTGAAGTGTATCATTTCTGTCCCACTAAAGTCGGCAAACGGAACTGCAAAAATAGTGAAGGTTTTAGGTCAGGTTTCTGGGTTTTCCATCTTACAGTGGTTGGACAAATAGACAAATAGTCTCACTCCAAACTTGTGTCGTTGGTTAAGCCAATATTCGTGGTCAGAATGCTGAAACAAACAGAAATGTTTTACACTCCTTAACATTTAGAAAGTGCAAGTGTTTCAAGTGTATATATAGATACAATATCTCACAAAAGTGAGTACACCCCTCACATTTCAGCAACAGTTTTAGTATATCTTCTCAAGGGACAATACTGCACAAATGAAAATTGGATATATATTAGTCAATGTGCAGCTTGTATAGAAGTACAAATTTACTGTCCTCTAAAAATAACTCAGCATATAGCCATTATTGTCTAAATAACTGGCAACAAAAATGAGTACACCCTAAGTGAACATGTCAAAAACTGTATCCGAAGTGTCAATATTTTGTAGGGGCACCATTGTTATCTAGCACTGCCTTAATCCTCCTGGGCATGGAGTTCACCAGAGCTGCACAGGTTGTTGCTGG
>JAFVLL020007098.1:0-12469 GCA_021397915.2 Tor tambroides | reverse complement strand
AAATTCTGACTTTTTTCTTGCAATTCTGACTTTTTTTCATAGAATTGAGAGATATAGTCACAATTGCGAGTTATAAAGTCCTAATTTTGAGGGGGAAAAGACTGATGTATTCTCAGAATTGCTAGTTTATCTCTCACAATTCTGACTTAACTCGCAATTGTGTGTTATAAAGTCACGATTGCGAGATATAAACTTGCAATTCTGAGAAAAAAAGTCAAAAGTCAGAGTTTGTGTCTCGCAATTGTGACTTTATAACTCGCAATTGTGAGTTTATATCTCAGTTCTGAGAAAAAAATTCAGAATTGCGAGATGTAAACTCAATTACTAGAAAAAAAAAAGTCACAATTAACTTTTTTATTTTTTATTCAGTGGCGGAAATGGGCTTCCATAGCATATAATGAAAGTCAATGAGGTCCAAAGTAGTTTGAGGCCCCATTGATATTAGTTGTATTGACAGAAACAGTTCTTCAAAATATCTTTCTTTGTGTTCTGCTGAAGAAATAAAGTCACTGAGGTTTGGAACAACATGAAGGTGAGTAAGTGATGACGTTTTTGCATGAACTATTAAGCAATAACAGTAAACTGTGTCAAACCTGTGGTCCCCTCCTACAGTTAAACTTCTCAACGCGTTGTGTAACAGACCACAGCATTCTCAATACCAGATCCGGTAGCTTTACTGCTAGACGGCAGCACAATTTGCTGATGGCCGTTTTGTAGTGCAACAAGGATTAATGTGACAGGAAGTGAATCAGTGTTATATGGTGACATGACATTCAACGGTCATCGCGCTGAGCCAACAATGGAGCCGACAAACCAAACAGAGCTCAACGCAAGGGATCGTTATTGAACATCCACTCAAATCAAATAATATTTATTTATATATTAATCAATTAATTTCAACCTTAATATATGCAATTCTATATATTTTTCATGTAACTTAAATATATTATATACACATATATAAAAACCTTAAATTGAACTGATAAAAAAAATAATAAAAATCACTACACCGTTTTGGCGTAATGAGTAACATCATGAATAAGAATTACACAAAAAAGTACAATGTGTTTAATGTGCAAATATGCAACCAGAAAAAAATATCTCAGAGGCCCATATGTAAAACGGTGCAAAAAAACCTTTCAAGCGAGATACTGAATGCATGTCAACAAGGGTGGAGATTTGCGTCATTTCCAAATGACCGCAATACTTCAATGTACAAGATCCGCTATCCAGACGTGCCTCCATTCAAACGGCGTCTTTAAAACCTATTGACCTGAACAGCAAAAAACAACTATAAACACAGAGCAAATGCAAACGCAACTGAAAGTTAATGTTGAATGTGAAAGCAGTCTTGGCAGTGCAAGGGTTACTCACATTTACACACACCAGCAGCAAGTTGTGAAATACTGAAAACCGAACAGCTCCATCCACATTCTTACCACATCCTGAAACTACGTCAGTCTAACAACACAGCACAAAAAAAAACCTTATCTCATGAGTGAGATAAACTCCTTCAAAAAAAAAAACTCCTCCTCGCCCTGTCTGCACCACCAAACACGGCTGATATGACCTCCAACAAATGCAATTCAAGCAAGCATGTCGGCCTTCCAGCCACACACACACACACGATGTGATATACCTTTGGCTCTCCACTCGCAAACTAGATGCCAACGAGAGCCCACAGATATGGCGGACACACCGGAGGACCGCAATGCTTCACATGCCGCTCGGGAACGGGCTGCTCTGCCTAAATGGCAAAAACATGCTGTCAAGCTGCTGATAAGTCATTGACGCAGTAAAGTAATGCAGCACATGAATAAGTGTGTGAATCACGAGCGCAGGCACATCAGAGACACAGCAACTGCCTTAACCTGCCAGAAAGCACATCATAATCTGACATGTTATTGGGATTCTTGAAAACACGTTGCAATTATTGAATACAATGTGAGTGTGCCTGATCTTTGTTTTTTTGGGCCGCATGTATGTGTAACACTGTTCAAATCATAGACTGTCACTGATATCACAACACCCTTGTTTTTTTTTTGAGAAGCCATTCGTTGGTTTACAAAAAGCATGTTTGAGAAAAACAAGTGTGGGAGAAGTTGAGAGGGGAAAAAGAGTGAAGAGAAGAATGACGATAGAGAGCGAGAGATCCTGGCCATCTGTGATGTTGGCTGCAACCCAAACCACTGCCCCCAGAGTCCAGGCACATGCTTAACTACCTCCCTCAGCAATGGTAGCCTAACAAACACAGCAGCGAGGGGCACCTACACACACAAGCGTTGCAACAGTCACTTATGTTTTATGACTGTACGAACACAAAAATTCAGTGTTTACAAAAAGATAATTGCCCTGCCTCTATGAGCCTGCAAAGTGTGCATATAACCGTCTAAAACGCTACTGCTCCAGCTCTGAGGCACTGTTTGTGACATACAGCAATCTGTTGAATGGTGTGCTTTATAGCTGATGCATTGAGATGTTAAAACACTTTTTCTTATCGCCAGCTGTGCGGAAAGCATTCTTAATTTTAGCAGAAACTGTAAAAATTGTGGTTCAACGTTATTCTGTTTGAATAGCATGACACAGCAAACTGCTTTCAAACCATGAAAAACAAAATTGGAGTTGTGTAGCTTTTAGTCTATGTCTGTCAGCTCTGAAGCTATTTATATGCTGGTATTCTCCTAAAAATTTAACATTAACTTCTAGCAGATGTTCATATTTAAAATAATATTGTTATAATAATGATTATATAATAATAACAACATTTATAAGAGGTGTATACATTTATGCCACTTACAATTATAACATTAACATGTATTATTGTTTAACAAATTAATAGTAATACACTAAATATATTTTATGTATACAAACACTGATTATTTCTATTATTATTATTATTAGCATAAAATGCATACTACTACTACTAATAACAAAAAATTATTATTATTATTATTAGAAAAAGTATGTTAATATTTTCATAGTAAATGGCATCAGTTGTTTTATTATAAATGTTAATTTTATCATAGCAAATGCTATCATTGTATATACATTTAAAATATAATAATAATACATTAAATATATACTTTAAATATGCACACGATGCCATTTACAATGACAATATTAGTATTTATTATTAATTATAGCTGTAGATTTAAATAAGTTTAAAATAACAAATATGTTATTAATATAATATTAATATTGATTCTATTATTATTAATTGCATAAAATGCATGCTGCTGCTATTACTACTACTGTTAGTAGTAGTGACTACTGATAATAAATATTTATTATACATATAAAATAGAATTATAACACTCTTTCAGAAGAACAGAGCAAACATCCTGATGACTCATCTTGCACTATACATTACTATCCTATCAAATACACCACTGCCAACGACTAGGAATAGCGACTTGCACAGTTCACGAATGTGACGTTACTAAAGCCTACATCAACACAGGCAAGAACACTTTAAATTACAAGCAATTTAACAAGGTCTAGAATAATTTAAACTGAATATACATATGACATGACTAGAAATGGTGACCTTAACTTGTTGGAAAGCTGGGCAATACATTCAAATCTAAGGCCAGGCTGATCTCATCTTACATAGATAGGTTGTTCTAAGTGGCAGCACTGCAAGCAGGCTGGCGAAGGTGACCAGTTTATGCGTCACTACAGAAATGCCAAATACGCGCCCCTTCCATATGGAGGGAGCACAAAGGCCTGGACTTGTCAAGACCGAGGGCCTAGAAGAGCCGCTCCGGGTCTATCCCACATTCCACCCACGGATGAAATTCCAGCGAAAATCCAGGCAGAGCTTTGGTGGGTTTCAGAGCAAGCTCTCTGGGAGGCACTTAGTCAGGCATTGTGTTTTTAGAGAAGGCGGTTGTAGCTGCTGGGCTTTCATGCATGCAGCATAACAGACAGAGATAAGGGACAAATGCTTTTTGCACAAAGCTTGCCAAAGCAATGCCATTAAGAGAGGCAAATAGGTCTCAATGCATTCTGGGTCAAACTCCCAATGGACCTCAAAACTGTATTAAAAACCAAGTGAAACAATTATTCCGCTGGCAGAACACCTGTTAGGATGGAGAGCGAGTCAGAAAATCTATGATACAATGCTAATGCGGTTATTGTTGTTCTTTAGAACAATTCCAACCAATCAGCAATCGCTAGTTTGACTAGGAAAACAGTAGCCAAATACATTTGCATTTGATTGACTTAAGAGATGCTGATAGCATCTGGTAGACTCAGACAACCAGGGGCAGTTGAGGCAATACACTGGACAGAAGGGTTATCTAATCTAACTCCCAATGCAAGCGGTTGCTTGGTGACATGACCCTTATTATTGACTGACTACATCTTAAATTCAGGGCCTCGAAAGCCCTGCAGGGCTTCTTTCACTACCTAAGCATGTTATCTCTCACTGTGGGAGCTTGCTGCAAGACTAGTCAATTCATCATGTACTTTATCAAGTACAGTGAGTGACAATCCTTTGACCTGGAGATATGCGTTATCTCTCATTAAAGATTCAGTATGGGCCGACGATAGATTGCAGTTCATCTTAAAAGCGTAGGCACCGCCTTTATACTCGATTTCTAGCACATGAAAGCATTATATTACTCAATGTGCAAGCAACTGTTTTACGGCTTCATCACTTTATATTTATTTTAAAAAGCATGCAACACTTTATATCCATTTCAACATGGTTGAAAGAGATGCAATGCTACTTAACCCTTTAAAGCTTACTGTTTCATATCTGAATTTCTATAAAGCCTATAAATTATGAACATGATCGAAACTTTGCTGAAAAACCTGTTGCACACACATCTCCATTTTCTGAATTAATTTCTTAGCAAGTAAAAGACCTTTTAGTGTAATTCTAAAAATATTCAGGTCATGTTACACATGTTGTGAAATCTTTAATGATTTTTCAAGTAAATGTATAGCTTTTGTAATACTGTTAGTAATGTTTAACATATACTGGACTAGAGCAACTAACAGATTAGATTTACTTGATCATCCATACATAGTTTTTTAGACAAATCATGTTAATGTATTTATGAAATATGATTTAACAGGCTTTTGAGGAACATTCATTTGCACATCTTCACTGCATCATCGTTTTGCATTGCGTTATGTGTTTTGTCCCTTACTGAGTTTCAATAATAAAACTAGTGACAACTGATATTTCTATGCATTATATGTAAGTAGTCTGTTATAAAAATTCATTTATTTACATTACAAGCCAAAACTCTATATTTTTGCTCATATAAATAACATCTGCACCATATTCTCACTATATGAGCCATAAAAATATGATGCATCAAATGTGATACAAAACAAACAACTTGTTAACAAAGGTTGCAATAAACGGTTTCATTTTTCTTTTTTTAAATAAACTTCTCTGACGATTATTTTACATGTCAGGCTTTACAGGGTTAAGAGCACTAGATGAATCATTCAGCTTGTTAGAGTAGCAGAGAAACACCTAAAATCTCCCCAATGGACACTGAGTAACAAGTTGCAAGAGGGCTGTCCAAGAGAATCCCCAACAAATTCAAACATCGTGTGTGTGAGGGGGAGTGTGACACACTTTCAGCCTGAAAAGACTGTCAGCATGTGGCCCAAAGGGACAACAAAACATATTTTGTGTTGCCAACACCGCAGTATGACAGCGACAACAGACAATTAGGGAAAATAACGCTCTCTTGTGAAGCCCTGACACTTGGGGACTTCTGAGTAAATGAATCAAGACCCTGAACAAGCACAAGAATAATTGAGCATGGACAGAAATTGGGCCTCGTCTCAAAACCTTGTGAGTCGCCTACCTAGTAGGGCTGAGAACCGAGACTCGGTTCCATTAACAAAATTACCGGAACTGGGAGATTTTTTAAGAGGTTCGGTTTCGTTAACAGTTCACGAATGTGTATACCTTGCTAAAACAGTCTGAATCTGCATCATGAAACATACAGTAATCCGATTCCCTAGACAATGACTCTTACGATCCGGTTCTTTTTAGCGAATCAAAAGCACTAATCAGTCTCGCTAATCACTTTCGCAGCTATGCTGTACTTATGGCACCTATAACTTTTGGTTACTAACTAGATCATATGACAACTAATAGTTCAAGATATACATTATGAATTTTGTTGCGGTGTTATCATTCATTAAAAAGTCACATGAAATGTGTTATCATTCATTAAAAAGGCATTTGATAACAGAGCAGTAAAAGCAACTTCAATTACATTTCCAAATATTTCTTCTTCCAGAACCAGAATTCCTAATACAGACAAAAATTTTGAGCAACGTTTGCGCGTTCCGAACATTCGAATAGTTCAGATGCTCTGAAACGATTCGAACTAACGTTCGGAACGCGCATCTGATTCTCTAGGTAGGCAGCACGCTAGGTTTTGACACACAGCCAGAATGTTTTGTTCTTTACCTGTGACAGCTGCCTCGGGTCGGGGGCTCCGAATAAAGAGGAACTGGAGCTGAAACTAATGGCTCCCCTCCGGCTGAGAACATGTTTGGGAACCGGCCTGTCTAGAGGCAAAACCGGTAACTGATAACATAATTCCATTGAACAATATCAACGCTATGGATCCGGATCAAAAATAATTCAAACCCGCCGAAAAAAGTAGTAAAATAATCAAAGGAATCAAAAGAAGGCGGAGAGGAGAACTTGCATGGAACTTGAGCGCTGTTTGCAACTCTCAAAAAGCACGGGAATCCCCTTTCCTTTAAATTGCAAATTAAAAAATATCAGTTTGAATGCTCAAGAGGCGAAGTGCTTCATTTTGTTCGGATCGATCTGGTTCTCGCGCACACCGCCGTCATTATTGATATGGTCCATATTTCCCCACGCGCGTGTCTCGTGCTCCATTTCACTCGATTTTTATTCATCAGGCTCGTTTCCTTTCTTCTCCTTCCCATGCACAGACCACGGCCTGCGGGACGACGAGTTCTCCCTCTATCTTTTTTGTTTTTTAGAAAAAATGTTTCCATTTTTTAAACTCCGTCCAGTCGTGAATCATCACCATCAAAAAATGGCTCCGCCTCGTCTCCCAAATTAAACAAAAAGTATGACCACTTCAAACCCTGATGTCGATTGAGGAAAAACAGAGATCCTGCGAATATATAAAGAAATGTACGTGAACTTGTATCCGTTTAGCGACGGATTTCATTCAAGCTCTGAGCTGCATGAACATTTATTCTCCCTCTCTCATTTTTTCTCAATGCAGACACACAGATAGCACCCGTAATTCAGCACACACTCAATGCAGCACTGTATATTAACCAGAAGAAAGTGGCCTTGGTGGAATAAAAACACGCCCCGCGACCACGCCGTGCGTGTGTTGGCACATGCTGTTCGGCCAGTGTCAAAAAGAAAACGCAAAACGGGAAATAAATTACGCTGATTACATACGACAGTCTCAGTTAGTCCTGAACATTGCAAGCCGTTTCCGAACATGCACCACCTGCGAAAGAGATGGGGTTGTACAGAGAGCGTTCGCAAAACGTCCTTGTCTCTCTGAGCCAATAGGCGCGCGGCGGTTCATGTAACGCCCGTTCCCATTGGATTACACCGTACAGCGATTTTGAAACGGCGAATCTCATTGGCGCTGCTTTCAAGACTGCTTTATGCACTCGTTCACTGACTGTACGGACCTCAACAAGGGTATTCCACTACAACGGGGTTTGCCCTGCAGCCGGTCTACATCATTGCCAGTGATTACCTTTTCTCGGTATGAGTCATCCAGTTATTCGTGAGCAATGATCCACTGTTAACTTCTCTCAATAATAAAACCCATGAGTAAACGTGTTTTTTTTTCTTTTTGAAAAAGAACATTTCACTCTTCATAGTTTTTTCCTTTCACATTTTTGAAGGACCCTGCTGAAAAACATATCTTCAAAGTTACTTTCATAGCCTGTGTGGCAGCCACGCTACACCTGGTCAATGACTGAAGTTTGAAGGTTGCCTAAAACCCTTCTAAAACCATGCTGAGAGACCATCTATCATAACCATCGTATGCCGGTTCAAACTGATTTTTAGCAGGGTCAATCAAATGTATATATAATCTAGTAAACTAAATGTCATGTTCACGTTACTGTACCTGTAGGCCTTTGTAATGGCAGATCCATGTGTTTTACGTTTACGCATTTAGCATACGCTTTTATACAAAGAGACTTACAAAAGAGGAACAGAAGCAATTTGTCAAAAAGCCAACAATGTTTGTAATATAAAATGCCAGGTTTATCTGACAACTAGATTAGGAAGCAAGCAAAGAAGAGAAATGTACTTTTTTTCTTTTGTGAGTGTGATTACACTTAGTATATTACACATTAACTCATTTCTATCTTCCAGTTTTGCCTTTCGACTGTGTGTGTTTGCTTAAGACATAAGTGTACCACAGAGAACTTTGTAAGTTTAAACAATAAGCATGTTGTCAGGCATTACCAGATAATTGCATGACAACACATAGTCAATAGCAGTCTCTAAGCATCACATTGTGTGCTGAGGCACAATTTGCATGGAAACACACTTCACAACGTCATAATCATGAACTAAGGCTTATGGTCTGTTAAAGTTTTAACAACAATTTTAATGTGAAAAATATACACTTAGGTTTACCTACTGAAATTCATCCTCAAGGTAATTTTGTGAGCCAAACAGTATACACTCTTAAAAATAAAAGTTCTCATGGTTCCATAAATAACCTTTAACATCCAATATAGGTTCCAAAAGGGAGTTCCCCAAAGAACCTTTCAATGAACAGTTCTTAAAAGAACCATTTTTTTCTTAGTGTGAAGAGCATTTGAATAATTTAACAAACACTTTTTCCATAATGAAGAACATTTAGTGCAATGGAAAGGATCCATGGATGTTAAAAATTTCTTCAAGGATCCATCAATCCCAATAAAGAACCTTTATTTTTAAGAGTGTAGAACCTTTTTTTTGTTTTTTTTAAATCGTAGAGCCATTTTCTTACCATTATCCTTTCTTTTGCAATCACATAAGCAGACATTTACCTAAAAGCAAAATAATCAAGGTCGGCCCACTCTTTGCAAGTTCACCCCACTCTTTGGGTCATTTCAATTTGTCAATTTAAGTCATAAAGCTTTGCAATGTTAGCAAATGTTTTAACTTGAGTTACTGGAGACCAGGGGACAATAGTGAACTGTGCCATGGCAACAGAGACCATATGCCAGTAGTGAGTATAATTGCTCCGTCCCACCCCCTCCCCACCGCTCACAATACAATTCTGCACAACCAAACCCCACACCACACCATGCAGTCCTAATCCGTTTCTAGGCATCCTGAATATACACTGCCAAATCACATAGATTACTAGAGTGCTTTACCCCAGTGTACACCAGAACTCCTTGGAAATATTATACAAAAGATTTGAGATTATTTTTTGCATGCATTGTTGATCTATGTTGATATATTATATACTCATACGTTTTGCTTAAACACTGGGATTAAACAAAGAAAGCAAACACAACACACTTAACAAGATAAGACGTCTGGCATCATGCCTATATCTGCCTGTGTAGTTATTGACGGATCTGTTCATTCATTTACTTTTACAATACCGTTTAATCAGTGTCAAGGACCGCTTCCCGTCCACTACCGGTGGCCCCGTGTGCTGCTCATTTGGGAGTCTCACATTTCCTGACTGAGGAGCAATCATTTCATTAATGATTTGTTTCTGAGGCTTAGTTTGCCACAAATGCCTTTCCCCAGGCAGACGTGCTTTGCAGGAACAGCCTCCTGAGCAGACAATGATGAGGGGTGGCGAGCAGCACACCTGCTAATTCCCCTCGAGACGAGGATGTATCCACCTGCAATGCGACCCTGTGCTATGCAGCAGTCATCAGGAGACCATAAACAAGGGGAGCGCCGGCATAATTGATACTGCTGGTTGACGTCAACCGGCCCACTGGTGACTTCCTCGTTGTTTTGACTGCTGCATGTGGTTTTCTAAAAAGAAAAAAAAAAGACTGAATATGTGACAGGTTTGTCTTTTATCCACACAATTTCTATGCATAATTTAAACTGATGTAGAAACGTGCAATCTTTTTGCATTTGAATCACATTTTAAAAATGTTGAGTGAAAAGAGTGTAATAGATTAAAAACACTACCTATACAACATGTATGCAAGCTCTTTCATTAACTGCTGGTAAAATAAAATTTGTGCTCAGTTGCCATCTTGTGGTGATACAAGATAAGTGCTTTTTTTGGCTTTAGAACGAGTTTTCAAACTGGAGAAAAGTATAGAGAAAAATGAAATCAATCAATCAATACATAAATAAATTGTCGAATTTATTTATTTATTGAAATAAAATTAAATACATTTAAATGAATAATACATCTAACATTACACTACTACTGTGAGTAAAAAGTATATATTTTCCTAAATTCTTTTACACAACTCTGTGACATGATTTTTTACAGTATAAATTAAGTGTTTAAACATGAAAATATATAGCTGCCTTTTAAATTTTTGAATTGAGTCACAAGGATGATGATATTTATGGGTTTGTGGCATCTAAAGCTTTAGAACATACTATATTTGTGAGAAAACAAACAAACAAAAATGTGTGGATAAAATTATGTAGCTCAGTAAATAAATTATTTTTGACACCTTCTCTGGTTTGGTCAGATTTTCATCATACAATTTACATTACTAGTGTACCCCTTTAGAGTTGCAAAATAATTAATGTTAAATTCTAACTTCAGTACGAATTTTGTACTATGTTATGTAAGTAGCATTCTAATTTTTAATATCTTTAAATAATCAGTCTTTAGTTTCTTGAAATATTCAGTAGTAAAACATGAATAACATCGTTCATTTTAGCATTTTGTAATATATTGCTGAAATAGTTTTTTGACAACTGAGCATGCGCACATTCTCTGACGGCCAGTTAATGTGACGGTCACGCTGTTCATAGTTCATTCTGAACATTAATTTTTATGAGACTTTTATATTTTGTAGTTTTTGTACAATCAAAGTAGTTTTGATGAATCTGTATTTAAACGTCACTACGTTTGTCACGCAATGGTACTGAAAACAGCAATTGCAGAAGGACACCACAAGATGGCGATCTTGCATTAGCAAGAAAATGCATCAAATCCAGGGCATTCATGCACGCACACAATGTAAGACTCTAGGTAAAAAAGTTGTATAGACACAAAACCTAACCTTTTATCCTCTCCAGTCCTCATCGTGCAGGTTTAAAAGTCAGTTATGGCAGATGGGTCCATCCTTCAACCACCAAACATGTTCCATCATAAGCTTCCACCGTCTGCTCAAGCACCAGGCACTGAAACCTAATGAACCTTGTTGGTAACCATGTTAAACTGGCCTAAAGTTACCTGAGCTCATGACTAGTTCCATGTATAATTCATCTCGTCAGTAATCTACTCACCTTCAGAGAAGGAATCTGACTCCATTAGCCTGTCTACCTGGCCTGGACAAGGACTTAAGTTTGGAGTCTGTTAACAGGTAAGAAAACTAATGATCTTCTGTGGGATTTGGAGCATTATTGCACCAGTGATTGCTCCCATTTTTTGCTTCTTACTTCTGCAGTCAGCCATTGTAAAGCTCAATAGAGATATGAAGGCTGTATAATTTTTAGAACTAGTTAATATTCTATGAAGGCTCATTAGAAAAGATGGAATTATTCAGGGAAGGGGGTTGGAGGTTATCAGAGAATCCATGTCAAACTCTTGTTTTGGACAGGTATAGATATATATATATATTATCTGCAAAAAAAAAAACCTTCCAATGGATGTCCTTTTTTCAAACAAAGAGGTTGCTTGTGAACTTATGTAAACAAAAAGTCAGCCAGGTCTGGGTTGATGTGGAAAGAGTGACGTTGTATGTCTCAAACCAAACGTCATTTCCCTGCAAACGCCGAACGTTCCCCATTTGCTTTCCTTTTGGTAACAAAATAAGAATGTTCTTGGAATGTTAAGCTAACCTTCCCAGAACGTTGTAGGGAGTTTCTTTTTACATCTTTTGTGACAACGTAAAGGGAACCTACACAGAACGTTCCCTAACGGTTATTTTTAGATTTTAGGTTTATAACCAAAAGCTAACCTTACCAGAATGTTGCAGGGATGTTTTTGTGACAACCTAAAGAGAATCAACCTAGAATGTTCCCAAAGTTATTTTTAGGTTAATTTTATTTTTTAACCATTTTTATTTTGTTATAACATTCCCAAAACATTCTGGGTACCAAAAACTTCTAGCTGGGTTGAATCTTGTTCACCACCCAGGAGAACTGTACCTGTCCTACTGTCTTATCCAATTTATTAACGGTTTCTTTGTGCTTTTGATGTTAAGGTAATGGTTTAAGATCATGGCTGAACAAAGGCAACGGGCCCTGTCCACATCAGGAGAGGCTCTGTACCAGGTTCTTGGCCTTGACAAGAACTGCACTCATGATGACATC
>JAFVLL020007096.1:0-11441 GCA_021397915.2 Tor tambroides | reverse complement strand
GCGACAGCTTACACATATCCCACTCACAATAACAACTGCACACAAACTCACACACTCAAAAAACACACAGAGCCTTGGGCATCTTGTTGAGAATGAGAGAAATGAGTGAATGGAGTCTAAGAGAGATGAGGAATCTCCACAGCAGAGCCCCCCATCCTCATTAATTCTCTCTATCTCTCTCTCTCTCACACACACACACACACACACACACACTTTGGATAAACTGTGCATTTTTAGAATAAAAAAAAAAACACACATTTACTTAATTTATATACTGTTTGTACAAAAGAGCACATCTCTGGATGTCCCCAGACTGAATTTATGTCAGATTTAGATCACTTCTGGGGACAAATTAGCCCTCAAAACCAAAAACCTACCACCAAAAAAAAAAGTTTAATTTTACTTTCTGATTTAATTAAAAACAGTATTTACTTAATTTACGAACCAGTTTCTTACTTTTACATAGTTAAACGTTTTATTGAAGGTTCATATCCTGCATGAAATCCTAATCTAAATATATAGGCTAATCCTTTCATATCCTATATGATAGAAACCCAGAATGCAAGCAAAGGGGATTTCTGGGATTTTTAGTCAACAGACAATAGTGCACCAGGTCGGCCTTGGAGCGATATGATAACTCTCCATCACACAATTAGACAAAAGTACATTCTTTGACTTGATTCGTTTCCTGCTGTCCTCCTCTGTCTTTAGCTGTTTTTCCACTCATATTGCTTTCACCAGTTCAAAGAGGCTAGAGGTTAGAGGTCAAGCTAAAGTTTCCTACTGAACTACCAAGATCTGCAAATACAACAGAATTCATAAGAACTCTTCCACTTTATTGTTTACCAGTGTCATATTTCCATTCACCCTGATCCCCATGTAGGATTGGTGCTGGTGGTATAGGTGGAAATCACCTGGGATCCCACAAAAGAATAACGAAACTATTTTTAGTTTGCAATGCAGTGCATTCTGCATTTTTTTAGTTGTGAAGACAATACTCTTGAAATATTGTGACTAGTTCATATTTTTTTTTTATTGGACTGCTGTATGAGTTTCTTGTGACATTTGATAGTTTCACATCAAGCTTAAAGGAAGACATCTGTATGACAGGTCTTCCCGTAGTGCAAAAAGATATCTTACATCTGTTCAGCTCTGAAACAATGACTTGAGCAACTGTAGAATTTTCTTACCTCAAATTCACACGAGAGAAAACAGTAGATTGTACAAATTTACCAACTTTACAGAACCTGTTAATTTTGCTAGAAATACATAATAATAATAATAATAAAGATATAGCTGTTAAATATTGTAACAAGCAAGTACTATAGTATTACCCAATGGGTAAATTACAAGCATTAACACAACAAATTTTACAATAGCAGGGCAGTTAAATATAAATGGGTGGCTTGATTGCAGTTCAGCCTAAGTAAGCTACAGTTTTAAACTATTTTCCAACACTAATGAGTGTATAAAATGGATAGCAACACCTCAGTTTCACTAAATAACGACTGAATACTAATAACATGTTATTTATAACAGCAAAAGAGCATTCATTAAATTAATAATAGCATTCGTAACCAACTTTACAAGGTTCCAAATGTAATAGCACAGTGGTAGCAGTTGCTATGGCAGACAGTATATATATTTAGGGTGCAAAGGGAAAAAATACAGCCAGAAATGCTCATATTTACTCTCTCTCCTCTCTCTGTCAAAGTCTGTCTCTCTCGTGTTGTCTTCTCTCTCTCTTTCTCACACACACACTCACACACATATTTGCATTCCCACTCACTGTCAGGAGTATTGTGTTTGTCTGAGTGTGAGATGAAAGGTATGAATTCCTCTAGAGCTCCTCCAGGATACCACTGTTAAACACACACACGGAGTATAATATCTGTGTTCTTAATGTGTGTATGGATGTGTGTGCGAGTCACAGGTCACAGTGATGCAGAAAGAGTTTCAATGTCTATGTGTGCGTTTCTTTCTCACAGGATCTCACATTACAGAGCAATTAAAGCAACTACAAACACACACACACACACACACACAAACAGGTTATACTTGGCTGACAGCTCACTCTAAAATGCCTGGGAGAAAACAGCAGAAGAAATCAAACACACACACACAGGGAAGAAATTGTCATTTTACTAATAGCAACATATGTGTAGTTATCTGTGACTGCATCACTGATTGATATTTACACCTCTGAGAAATATAATAGGAGTGATAGAGAGACTCTTGGGAACCAAAACCAACAAGAGAACAATGACAAGTTGTCATTACATACTAAACAACTCCATCATCACACTTTATGTGTGTGTGTTTCAGCATGCCTGTCATGGTAATGTGGACTAGAATAAGTGTACGTACCTTTTCGCCTCATCTTGCAGAGAAACTAAACATCTTGCATGTTGGTTTCACCACATTAGCGACAACATTTCAGACTCAAATGGTTTTTTAACAGGGGTGATGATATTGGTACTTGTTTAGCGGCATTTTGCTGTATCAGTGTATGTTTCATTGTGAAGGCGAATTTTCTCTATTTTACACTGAGATTATTAAACATTCACCTAACGTTAAATCTTTAAGAATAAAATGATTTAATAATGCTGTTAAATGTAATATTTGGCTAAATAATAATATTTTTTCCAAATTTTTCCCATTAGTTTTTAATGTTATAGTTTCCATTTGAACTTTTTTAATGTTTTTGAACAACGACTCACCAAGGCTGCATTATTTTATCAGAAATACAGTAAGGACAGTAATATTGTGAAATATTATTACATTGTAAAATAATGTTTTCTATTTTAATATATATTAAAATGGAATTTATTCCCGTGATGGCAAAGCTGAATTTTCAGCAGCCATTACTTCAGTCTTCAGCGTCACATGGTCCTTCAGAAATCATTCTAATATGCTGATTTAATACTCAAGAAACATTACTACGAATGTTAAAAACAGTTAATACTTTTGTGGAATCTTGATATTGTTTTCAGGAAATTTAAAAGAACTGCAATTATGAAATTTAATTGTTACAACAAAAAAAAAATCTATGTTTCACTGTCACATCTTACTGAATACAAACTTTTAAACAGTATAGAATTGTCCATTTATCAGTTATTGGTCATAACATGAAAATGCATATAAATTTAGCAGTATCAGCAAGAATTATAATAACACTGCATCCTTTGTGGTGATATTTGCCAAAGCCGATATATTGTCGATAACAGCAGATTTAAAGTAAAACATGATTATGAGTCTGGTCCACTTTTCAACAGGTTTCACTGCATTTGTGAGGGCATTTCCAAAATGTAGGCCTCACAAGCACAGCCAAACCTGTAAACACACACAGATGAACAAACTCTCTTTTTTGTTCATGTTTTATGAATTAGCCATTCGGACGTGTGTGCGTGGAGTGTGTTTTCGGCATTGTTTTATAATTAGATTTTCCATTTGTTCTGTCCAGCTGCAGGCAGAGATCACTGTCTCACCAATAATGGCTCTAAACTCCTTCTCCCCTCCATTTTAAATAATAATGAGCCTTTAAAATGGCTGATTCAGACGTATCCCTAAAAGCTGCTTTCCACAGCTCCCAGACCAGTAAACAGCTTTCAGACTGATCTATCTGTGGGCGTCCTGAGCCTGATATTTGTGTGTTTTCAACCAAACCTAAGATCAGTGACTAGAGTCTGATCTCCCGATGTGCGTTCAGGAGTAAGTCTTCTAATGGCAGGTAACCCTAAGCAGCTTAAAACCGCTGCGTGAGAGATCTGTTCTCAGGTCAGCCGGAGCTAATAAAGGTTATTGTGATTGGAAACTGCATGCAGAGAGCACTGAGCTCAGATCAGCTGGAGATGAAAGCAGGCTGGAGACTTCAGCTTCTCTGATGCTTTATAGCAGCATTTAGCTGACTGAAAGCGTGACCATTTCTCCGGACACACACGCACACACGCCGGCAAGGAATGATGGGTTTAGTGAGTGTGATGGTCTGAGCTGTCGACTGGAAAGTGGATAAAAAGGATGGAGGAGCTTTGAACTCTAAAAGGGTGTGACTGATGGCCCGCTGTGTGTGTGTGTGCGCGCGAGTATACGTAGCAGAATTTAAGCAGGTTTGGAGTTGCTAGACTTGCGTCGACTTTCTTTGTTTATATGCGAGCATAAATGTGTTAAGGGCAGATATATATATGCCAATAAACCACCAGTGTGTACTGTCTCACAACGTCAAAAGAGAAAGCAAACAAGAGAGTGTGAATGTGCACACGGAGAAGTGAAGGAACCAACAGATCGCAAACCTCTCCTTACAGAACGCTAATCATTTCCCACCTCACGCCCCTATGTTTGTTGTGTGTGTGTGTGTGTGTACACATGTCACAGGTTCTCTGAATTTCCAAAGGCACTTTGCAGGGAAGGTTGCAGCTGTTGTACAAAAGGAAGCGTGTGTGTGTGCCGTTAAGGAGAGACACATTATGGTCAGATCTTTCATGAGATGGTTTAATCGTGATGATACAGCGCTCTATTCCCTCTTTAAAAAGAAAGACAGAGAAACTGGTGTTTAACGTCTCGAGTTTGTTTGACGTTTATGAGTCTAAGTATTTTCATAATGGCTGATCAGAAGAAGGAGAGAGGAAACAGTTTGCTACAGAGAGACAGAAATCCGGCCCAACTATAATGATACATATGAGCATCCACCCTAAACCACAGCACTGTAGTGATTTTATCCTGCAACCTAAATGTGACTTGTCACGTTCTAAGCAAACTTTAGGTATTATCATGTGTTTCAATGAGGTAAACCATAGGGTTTAACTACAGTATACAATACATTTTAAAAAATGTATTATATTTTATATAAAACTTGTAATGTACATCTGCGATCATTTTATCCAAAAATGACAAAAAAAAAAATCATTGTAAAAGTGCATTTGACTCATGCGCTATATTCCGTTTGTGTCAGGGACAAAGGGACAAAGACAAATTATTGGTTCTCAAATCTCATTCAAAAAGATACGTTCAAAAAAACTTGGTTTGTCTTCAGGCAGGAAATTTTGAATGGTTAATTGTGTAAAAGATACTTAAGTGCTCTGATGGAGGGGAGAATTTTCATTGAAAACTGACTTAAATTTCAGTGTGTCCCTCACACAAAGCTATCATATTGCTTCAGAAGACATGGAATATAGCGAATACGTTAAAAGGATTACTTTTATTAGGCTATACTTTTATTGTTCTTTTGCCTGTACTGGAGCCCGTCAGTAAAAATCAATGTCTGCTTTCATTGTAGTTTTGGACATTCTGGGATACAAAAACATTTTGTGTACCACAAAAGACAGAAAATCTTACAAGTTTGGATGGACATGAAGGTGAGTAAATGATGTCTGAATTCTCATTGTAACTCTAGAAGTTAAGGCCTTGGGTAAAGTAATAATATCCTCTGAAATTAAGTGTCATTATGGTGGTATAGGATAGATACAGGACAAAGGAGAAAGTATAGTGGGAATGTCTACAAAAAGATTTGGCTGTTTACAAAAATGTACTGTGGCGGTACCATGATATAGCAGTGTTATCAGATGCTATTACCATGAAACTCTGATTTATATCAGCGCATGGAATGTTTAGCATATTCATGAACCCACGGAAACCACCTTAAAGGGATAGTTCAACCAAAACTAAAAATTCTGTCATTATTTACTCAACCTCATGTTGTTACAGTTTTGGTAACTGACTTTTAGACTATGGGAAAAAAAAATTGAGACAGATATTTCGCAAAATATATATTATGCACAGAAGAAAAACGTCAGGTTTGGAATGACATGAAGGTGAGTAAATGATGACAAATTCTTTTATTTCTAGGTCAACCGTCCCTTGAAATAGCCTAATTAGTAGACGTCACTGAAATTTACATGTCTACCTAGTTATCTAAATGTGGACATTCCCGGCACAGACTTCTACTGTTTATAAATGAAGATAATTTTAATTACAGCAGACTAACCACAACCCAAAACCTTAATAGAAACATTTAGCCTTTTATAGTTTCCAAAAAACATAATTGACTTTATTTATGAATGATTTTGACCTCTGAGGATATCCAGGGCCTCCCCAAAGGGAGGTTTTGTCAAAATTTAGCTAACTTCTGGGGACAATTTTGTCCCCAAAGTATAGCTAAGTAAACCCACCCTCCAGCAGCTGCCACTGCTTCTCTTCCGTCGTGTGCTCCAACAGACCCTACAACTACAAACATTACAGTCCTTAAAACAACAAGGGCACTGAGCTCGGAGCGCGTCTGTGCCTGTGAGAG
The DNA here is from genome assembly GCA_021397915.2 of Tor tambroides. NCBI lineage: Eukaryota > Metazoa > Chordata > Actinopteri > Cypriniformes > Cyprinidae > Tor > Tor tambroides. Next base: position 5,155 of record JAFVLL020007096.1, on the reverse strand, counting down.
CCGTTTGAGGAGGCTGTGAGAGCCCAGCGGTCATGCTTGGTCAGGGACAGACAATGTGCATTTGTTACTTAAGCACTGTTGTTAATGAAGCCCTCCCCATGCACGCACACACACACTCACACACGGATGTACAATAAAAATTAGGTTTCACGCCAACCCCTCTCGCTTTCTCTCTCCGTGTTATATAACGACTACAGAAATACGGTTTTAAGTTGCAAACTGAATCCCCATTAAAATGTACATGCTTTATAGGCGTCACATAGTTAGACGCAGGATATAACATTTATAGAACGCAACTCACACACACACACACACACGCTGACAAACATCCACAACACCATGAAATGCTATCAATGCTGGAACAAAAGCCACTTCACACACATCAAAGAGGAACAGGTCTGCTGTGGAAATGCCGGCTGAGACAGAGGGAAGTGTGTGTGTGAGTCTGCGTGAGTCCTCTCTTGCTGTTCAACATATTGAAACTCTGACAGAGTTAATCTCCTCACTGTCAACTCCTATTATAACACCACTGATCATGACATACACACACACTAACTCATGCATACACAAACACACGCACACATTCACGCGCACACACTCGTAAATGCACACAGACGCATGACTGAAAGTAACACGACTCGGAGAATAATTATTACTGCTGTGGATGACTGAATATATGCCCAAACATGTCCTAAATGCTCCCGAATAGTCACACAGGCATCTGTGGAAATCCGTAACTTTGATCGCAGTTGAGATCAACATGATCCCTTAGCAGGTCAAAGGTCGTTGTGTCTTTTCTTGTCATCATAATCAGATTCTTCGGTCCCCAAAAAAACGGCTTTTGGAAATTTTTTTGGACACAGCAAAGCAGCACACGGTTTTGCAACAGGTTGGAGCTTCTCAGAGGGATCTAGGTTTAAGTCTGGCCTACATAAATAGGCTTGTGTTATACTTTCCTGGAATTCTCTTTTACTCCTTAATAATTTCTTAAAAATCCAATGGCAACTGCTTGAACATTCTGGAACTTGTTTCCAAAGCTGTAGGAATTTCTTTTATCTGTGGAACATTAATGATATTTTGAAGAGTTTTGTCGGTGGAGTCCAAAACAACACTTTTTCTGAACAACTTCAGCAGAAAAAAGTCATAATTTTCACGCAGTTTGTGTTGATTTTTTTTTTCTTTTTCTAACATTTTTAAAGAGTGTTCATGAGCTAAACTGGATGTCTAACCACTGCTTTAGACGGTTATATGTGCACATAGAAGTTGCTGATTAAGACTAATTGTGCACCACAGAGTGTTGGGTAAATGAACACACTTGTACGCTTGAATACACACTCACACACACACACACAAGTAAAGTACTTCAGTAGCATTTTTGAGCTAATGAGAGACAGATTTCCAATTAGCTCCTCATCTCCTCCCTTAGCACTGGAATAAGGCCAAAACACACAGGCACATTCATACATATATCATGGATTCCCTCTTACTTTGTTCTTAAAAAAATCCAAAGGCCAAAAGAAATGTAGTTAATTTGCAGTCGTTCGTCAGAAAATTGTCTCTAAACAGCTAGAGTGTTTTCTCGATAAGCGAGTGGCTGCCAAGAACTTGAATGTAGTAAAACTATATTAATTCGTAACTAGAAGAATTTGACAACATACGTGGGACGTAAAGCGAGTCCTCATTTTGTCGTTTGTGTGTGTTTGATTGGGTGCATAGTGTGTGACACATTAAAGGAATAAGATATAACCTGAAATCTCTGCCTCAATGTGATAATTGTCCCAATGATTAGCTACTTTATTCTCTCTGTCTGTTGCTCTCTCTCCCATTCCCAGCAGACTCCACTTCTCTTTTCTTCCCCCAAGGCAGAGGAAGGGAGGGGAGGGGTGTCGCTTTTACATTTTTCTCAGTCCAAATTATAGCTGTGAACCATGCAGATAGGAACAGAATTATACATCTGAAACCAGCGGTAAGTCTGTGCGTGAACGCGTATGTGTAGTTGTGTCTAGAAGTAATTAAATTTACATAATTGTGTAAACAGAATAAATCAGTGAAGCTCTTGTTCCACCAAATGTTTCTTTTAGTGAAAACGCAGCGGTAGCTTTAGCGTTCAGTAAACTTTGCGTTTTGCTGATATAAATATCAGAGTGCTGAGGGGTGGAGAACGCAGCCGGAGTTTTTCTAATTTTACAGTCCTTCAATTATATTTCGCATTCAGTCTGAGAGAAGTCTGACCTAAAACACAAATGGCACATTATTATGGGTAAGAGAGTCGTGTGTGTATGATGGTCTCACTGCTGAGAGTCTGGTAAGAGGTTTAAAGGGTGGCTTGGACTTAGTGGTGGTGGACGCTCCCATATGTCCATTGCAGAGATAGAGCGCAAAGAGCGTGTTTGCCTGAGGCCCATATGTCTTTATCAGAGTGCTTAGGATAATCTTTGCATTCAACGACCAATTCATCCGTGTGCATCGAGTTTTTCGCTGTTTTAATGAAATTGAGATATGCGGACATGCCTCTCGTCAAGCTCAAGAACTTTCACTAACAAACGATTCTGATATTATTTTTCTCAATTTTACACACTTTCCAATTCTCTTTGCCTCAATCTTCAGTCAGGGTCCCTGAACCTGTGACTAAGCAACACACACACACTCATGCACAGGTGCATGCACACACATACACACTCTGTAAGTAAATAAACATTAAGTACTTAAAACAACATGCAGCAACTGTGGTAAAACAGACCAGGCCAGTTTGCGCATCTGCTGTGCCGTGGAGCTCAAAGCTGTTTCGACGAGTAAAACAATCCACACACAGAGGGGCTCCAGCGACTGATCTGATTTTTTCCTCGCAGGACGCGAAGCTCAAATGTTGCTGATTTCTAAGATCTCTCTAATGGGTTTAACTCCTACACACAATTTAAAAAATATATTAATTAAAATAATAGTAATAGAAAACCCTCAACACATTAATTTTCCATACTTTGAATCTTGAGGGCCCAAGTGCTTTGCATGCTTTACATGTACCAAAAAAAAATAAAAATTTGCAAAAATTAAAAGTTAAAAATAAATGGAAAAAATATGTATATGAAATGTCTGAATTAAGGGGCTGCATTAAACTAATTTTAGTAAAACTTTAAGTAAAATAACTTTAAAAAGTCACTTAAAACTTTGTACAGTGCTTAAAAGATTTCAGTATTTTTGATATATATTTCATAACATTTCTAACTGATTAAGTGCAAATTAAATATCTAAATATCTGTTAAGCATTATATAATGCTTATAATGTTTAACTATATTTAACTATATAAAGTTATGAAGTGTTACCCAATTTCTAAACAGCTATTTTATTTTCCTCATCTTTCCTTCTTTACTCAGTTTAAGCATGAGAACAGTAAAAATGAAAAAAACTAAATAAACGTATGTTCATTTGTAATTTACGATGCGGTTTTAGTTTTAAAAGCACAATTTGTTTTCGCGTCGCCCCTCGGGTTCTCACATGCTAAGTTTTCAAGTTTTTTGCTCATCTTTTACAAGGCCAACCGAGAGACTCCTTAATTAAAATATTCCCCCCGAGATGAAAAACACATGTGCACTATTCCTGTCCCCCTGTTTACGCTCATAATTCAGCGGCTGTGTCTCAAAACCTTTTGAGCTGCCTACCAAGACTTTACTATGATGCCCAAAATGCTGTCTAGGTGCCCAAAAAATGCTGTCAGGGTAGGCAGCTCATTAGGTTTTGAGACCCAGCCAGTATTTCACACAAATGCTCCACGCAAAGTGCAAAACAACACCCATCATCATGTTAGTCGACTAACAAGACAATCTAAAAATCAACTTTTGGTTACAATTTACGTTGAGTTAAAAAAAAAAAAAAAAGGACATTTTGACTTCTTTTGTGAATGCAAAATTAAACAATGTGCTTTCTTTATTATTCTGTTGAGTCAAGCTTCAGTGGCGTCTCAAGCCATTATTCAGGTTAAGGAAACATGTTGGACGCACCCTTGAACGTTTTATAAGCAGCAATCAGGGAGATTTTATGAGCGTCTAGGAAACCCCCGCTTAAAAACCTATTAACTCTCTCGACACAACTCTGATTTGATCAATATGACAGGCGCAAAGAGCCACCGGGCCGCGGTGATTTCGGGCAGGCCGGTGGCTGATAGTTCGCCTCTCATGGGAAAAGAAGAAAAGATGAACACGCCGAGAGAGAGAGTTTCTAGCTAAACATCGAGTAACAGTAGCAGATCTACCCTTTTCTCATTTTCAAAAGTATGTTACGGAGAATTAGGCCCGCGTCAAGGCCACACGTTAAATTTATGTACCCGAGTTCGTAGTTGAGAAACCCAAGAGATTCTTAAAAATTACGATCTTTCGCATAACATTTAACGAAGTTGTACTAGCGTGAAAGTGTTGTCGAATCCCCCTCAGCAAGGGATTTTGTGAGTTGATGAGAAGCGGCGGTGGAGTATGACAGCTGTGCGTTATATCCCCGGGAGAGCGGGCGCTTGCACGGTCACTTCAGGCTCGAGCTCAACGAGAGCTTCATGTCATCATGCCGGAGAGCGAGCCGTGATACGAGTAGCGGAGATTTTCAGATCGGACTCTTTTATGAACAATACAAGTCCAACTAGTAATATCACTAATCTGAGACTGTAGGCTACGTTTCATGCTCTTTCTAGGGGATTTTAAAGACGCGTTCGTGCACTTACTTGAGATTTTGTGAATTCCACACCACAGACTCCAGTGATTTGGCTGCGGGTAACGCGTATCTGCACATGGCTGTCAGAATCCAGAGGTAATATTTCCACGAGCCGTCACTTCCAGCCATCTTACACTGTTCTCGGAGAGACACAAGCCAGCAAGAAGATAAGATCCTTTCGATCGACTGTACTCCTCCGGGTTACCGAACCACATGCAACAGAGTAGGTTAGGCGTCCAGGCGTAGGGGCTCCATGGCTCAACTTCCAAATCCAATTTTTCTAGCGTTGCCTGGTGGAAAAAAGGTGTCGCACAACGTTGCACAGGCGGCTTCTGGGCCAACGTTTCTCTGTTACCAAAATCGCTGCTACCTTGCACTTAGGTAGACGGCAGCGCCTGACTCTTTTATTGTACTCATCTATTAGTTGAGCTAGTAGCCTCACAAAAGGTCAGATCACGC
>JAFVLL020007094.1:0-16391 GCA_021397915.2 Tor tambroides | reverse complement strand
GAGGAACACTGGCGGAAAGATGAATACGGGCCTGAATTGCTTCTTAAATAAAGAGGAAAAAGAGATCGGCGCTAGCATGCAAACCTAGTTGCCCAGAACATGGATAAAGCATACGGCCATAAAGAGTGTGAGAAATCAATTTGCTTTCTAAGGAGCTCTTTGTAAACAGGAACACTGTGCTCATTTTGCTATGCTGGTGGCGGCATAGACTTTCTTTTGTAAATCGAACAGCTTTAGTATACAATAGCCGGAGGGGGAAAAAAAACAGCATGAATTCAATCCATTGATTTAGGTTTAGGCCTAATGTGTTGACGCAGCAGAATGAAACCATGTTTAGGTGTCACAGGAGCTCTGTGTTTAGTTTTCCTTCCCCCTCGCTCCTACCGCTTCACTGTCGGCCCCTCCTATGACCTCCTATTCCTCTGCGTCCCTTGAGTCGGTTACATAACTTATTTCCACTGACCTGCCCTCTTCTTTTCCTGTGCACACACACACGCAGCGCTCTAACATATTGCTTCTGGATAATTCAGCTGGAGATTAGAGAGGCTCTGGGTCAAACCCTCCCCTGCCTGGATTGCATATGTCTTTTCAGAGGTCTGGACTTCATCTTTTTCTCCTTGGTTCCTAGACACACAGTATCAAACCTCCCTACGTCTGCCTCAATTTTAAAGCCTGTCAGTTTAATGCATTACAATGTGAAGAATGAACTCTTGAAAACAAAGACAAAGGTCGGTGCAAAAAAGAACAAACAGAAAAAGATAGAAAGCTCTATATATTCGACGGTTCGACATTGATGGGGGCCGTAACCTTTTTGGGATGATGAAAAGGGAAATCCAGATGGGTAACCTCTGAGCACCCTTAGGTTATTTATTGTGCCTGGTTTAGCATCGTCTACAGACACATTCTTTCAGTATGCATCTAACTACTTATTAAGATTAAGATTTGTTATTATGATTGATATATTACCCTTAGTTTGTAAGATATTTCTGGAGCTCACTCTCTGGCTTTTCTGTGCTTCTTCCCCCTATGGTGTTCTCTAATGTCCACTGAAGGATCTCAAGAGGGGAGAATGCGTCATAGGCCAGTTATTAAATCCCATTTTGAAATAATATTTATGAGAGGAGGTGTTTATATGGCCTATGACATCAGAGGCAGAGGAGAGAGTTGGGCCAGGGGAGAGGAGATCTTCCTGAGATGGAATACATCTGGAGAGAATATTATCCAGCCCTTGCCTTTTGCCACATCTATATATGTAAAAATACAGCTGTGAGTACATATAAATTTAGCCACACTTTGCTTCTGTATTTCTCTGACATTCACATAATTCATTCTGATCCAATGCTTTTTTATTAGCGCCCGGTATGCATAAACATTTCCAAATTTGATTCTAATTTCAGTTCATTTGGCTATTTTCAGTCACAGCTGGTGACATATGAAACAAACCCTCCTTCAGCTATTTTTTTACATTATTATAAAACAGCTTTTGCTGTCTCCAAAGGGAATATAAAATATTTCATTTATCAATCATGTAATATATTAAAATATTCAGTAACACTTTATTTTACGGTGTCCTTGTTACACGTTACATGTACTTACTATCATAATAACAATAAATTATGCATAATTACATGCAACTAACCCTAAACCAAACCCTCATCCTAACCCTAACCCTATAGTAAGTACATGTAGTTAATTAATATTACTCAGTACTTATATGTATAATTACACTGTAACAAGGACACCTTAAAATAAAGTGGAACCAAATATTCCAATACTGGGTATGGAAATAAAGATAACTATATAGTAAGTGTACACTATAGTATAGTAACTATATAGTAATTACTATATAGTAATTAGTAATTAAATTTGGTAACCACTCTGACGTATTCAGTGAATGATTCGTCAAATTGATTAAACCAGTTCAGTTCATGAGTAACTTTGAATTAATCATTAAAAGTTCTGAATCAAAAGAGTCATTTGTTTGTAAATTGTGACTACACTTATTGCATTCAATAGTCAATATTTTTACCCAATACTGTGTGATATATTTTCATGTTTATATAGATTCAGCATTATTGCAAATCTAATCATCTGTCAAAGATACTGTTGAAATATTTCTTTAACAATACCAAACCATAACATCTAGGAAAACCATCAGCAGAATTGTTCTTCCCTGCAGCTGTCCATATGTCCTTCATCACCATGGCTCGGACCAAAAATAACTCTTGATTTACAAAAGCTGAAAGTCAGAGAGAGATCGCCACAGATGGTACAAGTTAGCACGGTTTACAATATTCTACTACCCCCACACAACTTCTCTCCAAACAAGTCAGATTGATTTTTCATGGAGAAGATTATGAGTAACTCACTCAGTATGTGCTTTATTTATAAACCCATGGGAGCCATCTTATGGAAACTATTTTCCAACATGGGCTTTGCCAGTTCTGTGGCACAGGGCCTGGGCATAAAAGAGAAATTCCCTTTTTATGCTGATCTGCCTTCAGGTTTGTTGTGTCTGCTGTAATAATTAAGATCTGGATTTGGATTTTTTTTAAAAAATCATAAAATTCAAAACTTCAGATTTCTGACATCTTTCTAGCAATGAGTAGTAGAAACATCTGAAATAAATTTAAAGAGTTTTGTGATCATTTTAGCAGTATATTTGAGACAAACTTGGTACTTAAATGAATCTTCTGTACTAAAAGATCAAACAAAATCATGGTCCATGAAAAAGCTAAGTCAGAGTGATAACAACAACTTCTGAAGTGTTCACACACCACACCCACTCAGTGGCTACAATAGCTGTTTTCTTGGATATACTTAAGACTTAAGCACAGATACTATTTTCCTATTGGCTTATATGTGTCAGGTTGAACTATTAGCTTAACCCTTCATGTTATTCAAACAGAAGATGGGTGAGTGGGGTTACCCAGAGCTGGCGTACCCATGAGAATCAAAATCAGGTGTGACAGGGTGTGGAATCTCAGCTAAGTCAGAGATTTACTGCAAGTTACAATTAAGCTTTCTGCTCATCCTGCCACTTCATGACAAATGATTCATAATTACCTGCTGAATCCTGTTGATTATGGTACAAATTTACCACCCTTTCAGTACAAAAGACCAGGCTTCAAATTTCAATAGTCCGTTTCCTATAAAGAGGCCGAGAAAAAGATTAACATGATCAAGTCAAAGTTCACATAATCATGATCATACTATTTTGGTGCAATAAACTATAAGTGCAACAAACTGAAATGACGACTTGAATGGAACCGTTATGACTAAATGCCAATGACTTTAGCCATGTGGATGAGTAACTTCATTACAAACATAGCAATCCTGTGCAAGAGGGGAAATCCAAAATTTTGAATATGGTTTGGGCTGACAGAGCATCTGTAAATAGAGTTCCCATCCGGCCACAAACTGTCTATCTCTGCCAAGTGCACATTCGAGAGTGACATGCAGGTTGCTAGTTTATGGCTGCACAAGCCTGCGGTCCCAACAGAGGCTCATAAAATACGTTAAAGATGGGGTGACAGGGTAAAACCTAATGTCTGTCTAGACCCTGCACCTAGCCTGACCTTTATTTAACTCACCACAGTTAGTGGCGAACAGTTGGTTGCGTGTTTTGCCTTATCAAGACAAGCAATGTTACTCAATATGTGGACACAATGCATGTTTGTTGTTCCTTTGGAGTGTGTGTAATATGTAAATGGTAAAATTACCCTTGAATAGGTTTGATGCGTTTTGCGTGAGGTACTAGTAATGACTTGTGACCCTATTGGGCTTTTTAACCACATCTGACCATCAGTCTTCTCACCTGCATCAGGGAAGACTGACATTGTCCAACTTAAATACAACAAAACATGAGTCTTTGGAAGTTTGTCAAAAAATACAGTAAGTTAATACAGGCCACAGCAATAAGGATTTCTAAGCAATTCTGATACTTTACCTGACAACATTTTCATTGACCTCACCACAAAATAATTTGGGTCATACTTTAGTTTGGGGACCAATTCTCATTATTAACTAACTATTAACTATGATTTTGAATCAATAAACTCCTAATTTGCTTATTAATAATCAGTAAGGTAGTTGTTAGGTTTAGGAATAGGGTAGGATTAAAGGATCTAAAATATGGTAATGTAGAATAAGGCATTAATATGTGCTTTATAAGTACTAATAAACAGCCAATGTGGTATTAATATGCACGTTAATAAGCAAATAGTTAATAGTGAGTATTGGTCCTTAAACTAAAGTGTTACCTATTTTTGTTTCATTTTTTGTTACTTTTTTTGTATTTTATATTCTAAATTTTATTTACAAAATGTTTTGTTGTTTTTTTTTTACAGTTTTTGTTCTTCAAAATTATTATTTATTATTATTTTTCCCTTCATAAAATAAACAGAATATGCAAAAGCTGGAAAATATAACTCACAAATTATAACTTAATTATTATAATAAACACTTTTGCTAAAAAACAAAAACAAAAAAAACAATGGCATACGACAAAACTTGGTTATTGATTAGCCATTTTCAGCACATTCTTACAGATGCTTTGAAGACTATTACAAGTCTTTTTTGAAAAATCTCAGAAAAAAAAAATCAACAAAATTTGCAACAACAATGTAAATTAACCAAATGTTTAAATTAGCAAGGCATAAAATGACTGTATAAGATCAATGATGTTAAATTTTCAGTGTTCTCATCCACTGGCCTGAAATTCTCCCAGTAGGCATCCCTTCTTATTGCTGAGTCCTGCTCAGTATGTTCTTATACAGACCACTCAGGTCATTCTGTCCCAGGTCATTTGTTACAATTTTGAGAGTCGCTCATCTTGGCCTCTAATACACAAGAAATAGTCACACTGCCAGTGAGCACACATACTAACTCCTGAAACACATGGACACAAATACAAATACACACACACAGCTGAAGCATCAACATACAAAGAGAGCCTCTTAGATGGAGCGGCGCGGCTTCCACAAAGCACTCAGAACAGTGCTGTGATTCATCTTCTTATCGCTATCCAGAGGCCTGTGAATGGGCTGCTTCAGAGGAGAGGGGACTCTGGGTAATCTGACTCGCTGCTGTTTATCTCTAGGGTTGGGGGGGGGGGGTTGCACAGGCGCACAGAACGGTGTGGGGCAGGCAGGAAGGGGGTCAGGGCACATTGGGGAAGCTGGTGTGCTGGGGTTGACAGCTGCAGATGACGCTGAGTGATGTAACCCCAGTGGGCTGCAGATGTTGAAGAACACAGGAAACTGCTCTGAGAGCGGTGTCATTGACCCTTTCCCCAGTGCCCCCTGCCCTCTCCAGGTGGACAGACCTAGTCCTGCTGAGCAACCAGCACTAGCATAGCCGACGGCAACCGGGTCACTTCCCCTCCCGGGACTCATCCCTCAATGCTGGAAAGGACATAGGAAACTAGCCATAGCAAAGCACTGGTGTAAGACCATCAACACAGATGAACACCATCCCCCACTCCAGAACTTTTTATGTTAGCCTTCCAAAGAGGTGACGTTTGTCTTTCGACAAAGTTGTGGAAAGATGGCAGAGATACAGAGGTAAGAGGAGAGCTTGGAGCTGACGAGAAGTCTCCTTCCTGTTTCTGAAGGAGATGAACAGTGGGGGGTCCAGGAGTGGTCATTAAGATAAAATTTCAGGAAGCAGCAGAGAGTGAATGACTTAAGGCTAGAGACGCACATTTAATCCAAATAAAACAGAAATTATGATATAGTGCAATTTTTTGTAGTTTATTAATAGCTCATATTACACTATTTTATTTAATAATAATAATTACTATTATTATAATTATTATGATTAAGATTTAAATCTTTACCTATTTTATGTTTATTTATTTATTTATTTATTTATTTACATTTTAGCACTGATTAATTATGTGTTAAAACTGTTCATTAAAAAAATTTACAATCTAAATAAAAAAAATATATAAAATTCTATATTATTTTGTCTAAATAAATCAATCATTTTAAATGCTACAAGTAAATTTAGGCACCACAACATTACAATATGACAATACAATCAATTCTACAATGTAATACAAAAATATTGACCAACAGGCCTAACTGAAATGGTACTGATATATCATGCACGCCTAGTTAACCTCAGTAAAAAAGGGTGTGATTATCCCAATAGGCAATGCTATCACACAGAACACCCTTTAACTCCTCAACGTAACTCTGCTCAGGTTATCTGAGTGCTCTCTTTAGTCACAGTGAGGCAAGATATTGAGAAGAGGTCAGCTCTGATCTGAGAAAGACTGTAGTCATTTCATTGACAGGCTGTATGGTACATTAGGCTGAAGGTATGTGAGGATGCTGTTATATCCCACGTCAACTTCTCCACTGAGCTTCTATCACCTGCATTTTACAGCCAATAAAGAGTTTCCTCTTTAGCTCTTGTGGCATCTGTAACATTTAACAGATGGGTTCAACATATGCAGCTTTGCCAAGGAGCACAGCTATGAGTCTTAAAGAGATAGTTCACCCAAAAGTGAAAATTCTGTCATCATTTAATCACTCTTAAATTCTTCCAAACGTGTATTACTTGCTTTCTTCGGTGGAACACAAAAGAAGCTATTTTGAAGAATTTTGGTAACCAAAGAGTTTTTGATTGGCCCCAAAAATATAAATGAATAAATTAAAATAAATTAATTAATTAAAATACTGAGACATTTCTCAAAAGTTTCAAAATATTGTGTTTTACATTCCACAGATGAAAGAAAGTCGTGCAGATTTGGAACGACATGAAGGTGAGTAAATGGTGACTGAAATAACACATTTAAAAAAATTAACAAAAGTACACAATTGTAAGAACATTCGTTGTTTGAAGAAAAAGAATGTTCTACCTTTTGGTTTTATAAAAGTAGCAATCTGCTAATTTCAAAGGTTATAATAATGTAAGTGGTTTTGTCTAAAGGTCACTGCTCAATGAGTCCGAAATTTTCGTCCGAAATTTTCACACGTTAAAAAATAAATACGACCTCACGTTGTGTCAATCACGTTTGCACACTGCCTCCGAAACTTTCGTCTGTCAAAAAAAATTCGGAACAGGTTCGATTTTCTGCGTTTTCGCATCCGTTGCATGCATTTTGATGGGAAAGGATGGGGAATACGAAAAAACGGAAAAACGCATGCGAAAATTTCGGACTCAGTGTGCAATGGCCTTAAGGCTTTTAGTGTAAAGCCAGAAATGTGTGAAGTTCCAATCATTTCCAGATGTAGGTGGATTTTTAAAAGTAGTGCACCCAGCATTGGCATTGCTCATACTATAAGTGTTTTATGGGGGTGGTGGTAGAAACCTCTATCAAATCAATCACTAATCAGGTTCAATCAAACCTTTTCTTTCTTTTTTATCTTCTCCATCTGATCTGCTGGGGCCACATTTATAAAATGTTGCATGGAAAATGTCCTACATTTGATCTAAGATCATTTCTCAATTGTGCGTACATGTGCGATTCAGAGAAACAAACATACGCATAAAAAAGTGTACGCCTCTTTTCTAGATCCAATCTATAAATCACAAATGATCTTGAAATTGCATGCAGCTGAATGGTCTCTGATCTCTACCTTGTAAATGCCCCCTAATTAAGGTTATTAACATTTAAAAGAGCACCAGCCAATGTTCAAATCCTTTACTTGCGAATGGCAAGTGACAAGAATTGTTCAGATTTCCAGATACATGCAGTAATCTCAAACTGCCACAAGGAAAATTCAGTTGGCCTGCTTATACCCAACTTGTCGCTAAGCACTTTTCCCACTTCAAAGACCATTTTTATAAATCTGAATGTTGGTGTGGATTTTAGCGTATGCACACTTTTATAAATGAGGCCTCTGCTGTCTTAAGAAGCCTTTCAGTTGATATGGAGGATGATGTAGACAAATCCTAATTCAATTTAGCTAACTATTTTCATATTTTCCTATATTAATATATTACCATTAACAACAACACAGTTCATGATATTGAGGTTGCTTTGGATAAAACTGTCTGCCATATGATTGAAACTAGTAACCACAAAGTTCACTATGATGGTTTTGTCCAATCCACTTAAAAAGGAAACTTGATAACACAGTGATGATATCTTAGATATATAAAGGAATGCAGCAGCTGATGCTTATGATATCCATAAGGAGCAGGGAATAAGTTTCTGCACTGCTCTTCCTGTCTTGGATGAGACTCTGACCCTGCATTGGCAGGAGAGCACTGCTGTGTTTGTCAGAGTCAGCTGGCCATCCAGCACCACGCTCTCAGATAACACACGACTCCGGAACGTTCCACAGCAGGATGCCTGCTTTGTTGAGTTTATAGTGATTACTGGGATGATTAGAAGACCCCTGTGGGCAGTGGACACAGAGTGTGAGGCACTGAAGGGCCGTTGGTTGTTTTATTATGTTCAGTTGGATGGACAGATCTACTTCACCGCACCAGCACGAGACAACCATCACAGCCAGGCCCTCACACTGATGCAGAGTGGACAGATATCTCTGAAGGCAAAAAAAGTCTTGTGCATACAGTAGGGTTTAAAAAAAAACTGTAAATTTAGACCTTCACATCAAAAAATAATAATTTGCATGCCATATGGCACAACTTGTTGAAAAAACAACTTCTGTTTTCCTTGCCTGTAAGTCCTGTGACATGAGACCACCCCCTAGTGGATGCAGGTGCTGTGCTGATATTAGTGAAGGTTGCTATCTTACTGAGGGCAGATACCTGAGCCCAGTTATTGCGGGTTAATGAATAACACATAATCACATTCATTGCCCTACTTCTCATTAATCCAACCTCGCTGTTCAAAAATAAATAATCCTCCTGAGCTTTTATTAGAGCAAGCTCTCCAGAGATTTTATTTGAAGTGAGAGGAGTGTTTTCACTGTAGAACTCCTTAAATATTTGGAAAGCTTACTTTACCCTGGACTTGGCTTAGGCCTCCTTCTTTCATTTCTCTTCAAATATTTATCTGCTGTCCAGCAGCTAGCCAGCGAGATCGGCTCTGCCTTAAACTTCAGCTCACAAAGCAACTATGTATCTCTCGCGATCTGTCATGAATCAGATGTTCTCATTCTGAGATGCGCATATACATACTTACACACTACTGTTCAAACATGTACGGATGGTAAGATTTTTAAATGTTTTTGAGAGAAGTCTCTTCTGTTATGCTGACCTAGGCTGCATTTGATTAAAACTACCATCAAAACAGTAATATTGTGAAATATTATTACAATAATTTTAAAATGTAGTTTATTTTGGTAATGCCAACACTGAATTTTCAGCAGTCATTAGTGTCACATGATCTTTCAGAAATTATTCTAATATGCTGATTTGGTGCTCAAGAAACATTTCTCATTATTATCTATTTTTTGTGAAAACTGACATACATAAGCATTCTTGATTAATAAGTTCAAAAGAACAACATTTATTGGAAAAATAAATCTTTTGTAACATTATAAACGATCAATTTAATGCATCCTTGCTAAATAAAAGCATTTCTTAAAAAAAATTAATTTTACTGACCTCAAACTTTTGAACATTAGTGCGCTATTGTTATATCAAATCATGTTTGATATGAAAAATATGTTTCAAGTAAAAACAAGAACAGTAAATCTTGAACAAAATGACACACTAAATCTCTAAAAGACATGATCAGGCTCCCATGAAATCTGAGCACATTCACCTCATAATTTGAAAGCCCCATTTCCCATACTTATGCACTATTCTACATTATTTTATAGTAAAAAAGGTGTGTTCACATAAAAAAAAAAAGCAGCGAGGTGTACTGCACTGTGAGTACCCAGATGATATACAGAACAAAGTGTTCTGGACACTTTATGCATTCAAGAATTACAGCTTTCTCTGTGTATTGAAGGGGGAGGGGCTAAAAGTGCTAAAGCTAGCAGCAGCACATAAGATATGCATCATATGAAAAACAGCACATGCTTCTGTTAACAAAACACTGTTAAATGTTCCATATGAAAAAGCTAACGTTCTACAATTCACACATTCTCTGGCAGAGTACATAGCGTAAGTGCAAAATTCAACTATACATGTACCATCTTCCCTTTGAATGTTTGTTTGTTAAATATTTTGGCTAACTAATGTATTTAGCAATCTATAAGATTGTAGTACTCCATGTTTTAGAATATATTATAGCCTAACAGTTGTTAGATAAGTTGGTACATTTCATCTGGGCCAAGACATCACCTAACCCTTACACCGTCTGGATGCATCTAAAGTAAACAGCCTGTAAACGAGACCTTGAACTTGATGAACCACCGAGGGATCAGCTGGAAATCTAATCATATCTCTTCTCTCGAGTAATTCTAAGAAAACAAAACTTTAAGCGAGTTCATGTTTACTTGAGCCAGTCACCCCCCGTTTTGCCCACCCCGCGCTCCTCTCTTGACCTTGCCTCACCTCCCTGACCCACCAGTTCATCTGCCTTTATTAGACTGCAGCTATTTTTAAAACTACGCCTGTGTTGCATGATCGAGGCAGATGTATACTGTAGACAGATCCTTATGTGCATGTGTGTGCAGTGGCATTACATAAAAAAATCATCAAACATAGTGTACACATAGCTGTATCTGTTGACAGATAGACTGCATCTGTATTCAACAGCAATCTCAAACATCTCCAGGAACTGGAGAGTCTCCAGACAGAACAGACAGCAATAAAATTCATTTAAAATGTGTTGACTGATATGGAACTTTTTTCAATTTACAGATGGGATCCAACCATACGTAGGGATATGGCCAAGCTGTGCGTCGGTACGTTATACAACTACCACTAACTAAAAATAGGATTGATGGAGGAACATATTTCAGTGTAGGGTCAACCCAGCTACGCACATGCCACAGCAGCCTCAACAAATCTCATATTTGTCCCGGAGGAAACAAATGTTCTGTAGCAGAAGCGTGGGGAGTTCCCATTGCAGTGATTACAATGTACCAGATAGCCAAGAGCAGTATACAATTAACTCATTTGGCTTCTGCTGCAGAGCTTTCCAGCTGTACACGCTAAACCTCATCTACTTCCCTTCCTACCTCCATTTTTTTCTTTCTTAAGCCCTCTAACTGGAAAGTCAAGGGTTGCCATCTCCTTGCAGAAGATCTTTTTTTGTGTGTGTACAATGGAGGAATGTTTGGACTGATTTACACATTTTATAAGCTTCTTTTTGAATTCTTAGTTGGCAAAAAATATCTTCTTATGGGTACACACATACAACAAGTGCACTGAGCCCAGCACACAGCATTGTTTTGGTGTGTGGAAAGTCACAAAATTATGTAAGCATATCATAAAAGCTGTCCAATCAGTTTGTGACCTTATCCTTATGCCTTTCATTGTGTGTCAAGTGTGAACACACACACACACACACACACACACAAAAAAAACATTCTTAATGGCAAATTCTATACTAAGAATACTGGATTGGTTTCTTTGCATTAAAATAACACCATAAATATTGTGAGAGTGAAGAAATAGAGAAATACTGTGAAATAATAAATGGACGGCATCTGTCTTATATAAAAAAAATTGTTGCACATAGATAAATAATAAAAAGAGATGAACTGATAGGGTTTATAAAAATATTAAAAATATCATATCTGTGGAGAATGCACATCTTTTTTTAGGTATAAATTGACAAAATTATGGGAACTGTTGTGCTTGTGAGTAACATGTACTTCCTAAACCCGAGAAAGGAAAATGGCATCAATATTTTACAAACATTTTTTTGCCAGCATCTGCTGTCTTTTGCTTGATGAATGCTGCTGTTGATGATGAATGAGGTACACGGCATCCAGGCCTCGGGCTTGTGTTATCAAACAAATAATATTGTGCATAAAAGCAAACACCCACACACATTTAGCTAATGGGAACATGACATTCAAACATCTAATTTATTGAAAACTCTGTATGTAAGCGACTTTTGACTGTCTCAGCAATAATTTTATGCCCTGATGCCCCTGAAATAGTGGGCTTTATATATGGTGCATAATTATGTATTTGTTAAGATGTGTTGCATGGAAAATTTGTATTGGACAACTACTGAGAACTACCAGAACTACCAGTTCTATGAGAACGTATTTAGATTTCAAAAAATTTAATTGCCTTATGACTATGTCAAAATCATGTTCCTACAAGAAAGATTTTACTGGTTTCTAAAGCAATGATTATGTCATTTATTTAACCAAACACTTTAATCAAACCAACAAACTCTGGGGAATTGTGGCCTATGGATAACTAAACAAGGATAATTTAGGAAAGAAAAAAAAGAAAAGAAAAGAAAAGAAAAGAAAGAAATGCAGGAACAAAACACAGAGAACAGAGACTTTCATACACTCTTCCTGGAGCCCTGGAAAGATCAAGGCAGAAATGAGAAACCAGTGAAAAATTTAACTAAAACCCGGAAGATGGGCAGTGAGCAAATACATAATATAAAAATGTAAAATAAATCAAATAAAGTGTTTTATAGGAGCGATATGAGAGGGACAAATGCAATCCTGCCACTTACTAACCTTCATTTGACGCTTTCATCTGTGGACTCCAAGGATAAGGAATGATGGTAATTGTAACTGACAAGCTCCAAAATACACATAAAAGTAATCCATATGAGTAATGTAGTACATTTCAAGTGTTCTTAATTAATACGATAGATTTCTGTGGCTAAAATACGTAAATTTAAGTCGTTATTCACACATTTCCATCCATTCGAATTTGGCGCGCCCGGGAGAATATCTGTTTGTTTACGTAAGCATAGCGCTTCGTGAGAGCGCTCAACATCATAAGGAGAAGAAGGCGGAAAAGAAGAAACAACAGGCAAACCTCATTGTTCTTGCGTACATCGTCAACACGACAGTGTGAAAGTAAAGTGAACTACCTCAGCGAGTTGCTACGATAAAGCCATAGGCTTTAATATTAATTTTCAGTAAGTTTTGGCACTGCCCTTACAATTTACAACTGAACATCAGCATACATTTTAATACAAAAAAAAAAAAAAAAAGAAAAGAAAAATCAACTTTTTGTCAAGATTTCGTCTAATTCTATGTGTACATTAAACAAATACCAAATTCTAGCAATCATAAATGCAACAAATCAGTCTTCTTGGATTACACTTGGAGAAATATGTTACATATCTCACAGGTTTTAGTGGGATTCTCAAGGGTTGGTTTTGCTCCGCAAACACCCACCCCCCAAATTAAGTTTTTTTTTCTATACCTTTCATATGGAGACCATTAGTTGTGCCATCTGAGCCTGCTTGTGGTGAAAAATGTTTGGCGTCTATCGAGATGCCTGCTGTGATGTCATTAGTAGACCTAAGAGCACAGGGAGTATCATATGGGACCGGGGGAGGTGGGAAGGAGGGAGGCTGCGCTACAAGCTGAACCAGATGATGGTACAAAAAAACCTCAAATTTCATCTTGAAAGCCTGTTGATCCAAAGACATGTTCATGGTTTTTAGGATTGACACGCAATGTAATGTACAAAGGTTTGCACCAACGCATTACCATAAGTCAGTCCATGTTTCAAAACACTTTCAGTGTAGTTGTTTGATGCTCTTTAAATAAAGTCTATGGTACGATTCACTGAAGGAGTTTTGACAGTACAGATCATGTCTTTGAGGATATAGATCCCATAAAAGAAACACATGGGCTCTGTCTGAAACCTGAAAATGGCACCTTTTTTTTTTTAAAAAGAAGCATAGACCTTTTGGTTTAAATTTCAATTATTATTTTTTTAAATATCAGTGCTTTTTACATTTCAAAAATAATGATAATAATAATTATTAATATTTTTTATTAATAATAAGTTATTTGGTTCATTGATCTAACTGTACTCTTACACTGTAGGTACTCTTTAACTGTACTCTGATAATAGTCAATGTAATAAAAATAATTATTATAATTATACATAAAATATTTTAAGAAGGAAGACACTTGCAAGGTGATCTGTGGCATCAAAAGAAAAACTCCTATTCTAGATCATGACATTATGATGCCTAGTCTGTCTGAAATAAATTTCCTTTGGAGTTAGTCAATATTTATGGACATTGAAAAAATAACTAAGAAAATGGTGATTCTAATCACCTTATAGAGGACAGAAAGCAAAAATTCATTCAAATTCGCCATCCCCCACTGTGTCTTACTGTCCTATTGGCTCCAGACTCATCTGACACAATGCATGCCAGCAAATGAAAAACATCCCAATGACAGGAAATGACAGAAAAGAATATTCTGCCACAGCATTGTCCAAGTGGTCTGCTTTACACATTTTTTACAGCTTCATTTTCTGTGGAAATAATTCCACTTCCTATAAAAATAAACCACAACCATGGGAATCTTTGTTCATCCAAGATATGTGCAGTTGGGCATAACTGAGTTTTCGTTTTCAAATGGAAGAAGCAGAAGCATATTAAGCCGTTTCATTGTCGCTAATTGTGTTAACATGAATTTATACAGCCTCATTTACCTTTGGCATGCACTGTATGAAATGTGTGGCCTACAAAATGGTCCATTCATATTCCCTGTTCTTGGAGAAGAGATGGCAGCATAGTGAGAGAGAGGGAGATTTGGGCAACTGTGGTTTCTCGTATGACCAACATTTATTCAGAGCTCAAAATATGAACCATGGACATTTGACCTCTCTGTCTGTTACTCAGCGGATCTAAAATTAGTCATAATTGCAGCCTGAAGGGTGAAAAAAGGCAGAATATATGGTTCGTTGGAGCTACAGCTTGGCGGCTTCTTATTCCCAAGCATTTGGAGGGACAGGAACGGCATGGCTCAGGACTGCTAGTGCAGACCCTTATTCACTGGCCGCAGAAACCACATTCTCCAGGAGCATCATCCCCATTCACACACTCTATCATCCACAGGAATTGACAAGAACAGCAAGAATAACTGTCTGGAAACCTCACAGGCGTGTATTATTTCATCTCTACAAAGCGTTTAGCAGTGTAGCACATGCAGAAGCCTGTCAGACACTGAAGGAGACATAGCATGATGATTATGACAAAGGTTATGTCAGAGGAACAATGAATAGTGCTCGAGATGTTTCCCAGGTGCTGTCAGCTCCATGAAGATGTTGTCTTGGCTGAGCATATAGGAAGCAAAAGTCTTGATTTTTTTAAGAGATAGATATCCAAAACTTCCATTCGATTAGAAGTCCTATTACTTTCAGTCATGCGCTTCCATGCGCTTTTGTGATTAAAAGGCCTCTGTGAAGCATTCCTCAGTGATATGTTTGACGCAGGTTATCTTGGCTCAAATAAGGGTGAGAGGGAATGAGGTTCAGTCACTGGAAAAACAGAGATAAGAATAGAGCGATTATGATAACATGTCAGTTCCATCATGCAGAAAGCAGCATTAGGTACATCTCAAAGTTTAATCCAGCCAGTTTGGCATGTTGGTTTTCACTACTTTGTATAAATTTTAAATTACTTCTAACATTCTTTTTCGCAAGGCGGTTTTAACGGACAATGTCGAAACATTATGAGCTTTCCAAAAATCTTGATATAAAACAAATGCAATGCAAGTCGTGTCGTGTTTTTTTTTTTCATTATTGTTGTTTGGCCAAGAATTCTGCATTTTTTGAGAGCAGAATTGTTAGACAACAGGAATCTGTGGTTGAAACACTCAACTTTGAGGGTTGAGGGTGAAAATTGTATTTTTTTTCCAAGATTCATGACTCTGAGAGAATTAAAAATGCTGCCAGGGTTTTAATCAGGAATTTCACTTCATAGTTCTTCAATTTATCTCTGAGTCATACCTAAAATGAAAACCAGATGCCCCTCTATGTGGCTGAATAGAGATTTCATTTGTGAAAGTGAAGAAATTGAACTAAATTTTTGCAACTATGACACTTTAAGGAAGCGTGAAGAGGAATATGAAGAAGCACCAAATGATGTCTCAGCGGAGTAGGGGAGGAACAGAATGTTGTATGTGCAAATTACCCAAGCAGCTGTTAGAGACTCCGCCAAAGTGAGAAAAAACAGAACTGAAATGTTTCAAGGGTCTTATTACTGTTGCCGAGTGAAAACACAGCATAAGCATTGTAAACAGGCAAGTGGAGAATGTACCTATGATCTCCTTTGGTCAAATGAAAATGTTGTACCTGACAAAAACATCTTGACATAAGTCATTTCGAAAGATCAGTTAAATGTGCAGAAGGCTGCCGCATGGACTGAGATGAGTAAGATTGAGTAACTGTAACTGCACTATGCATTAGGGGCCGATCACACCTGACGCATTTTTCAGGTTCGAAAACGCGA
This sequence comes from Tor tambroides, assembly GCA_021397915.2. Classification (NCBI taxonomy): domain Eukaryota; kingdom Metazoa; phylum Chordata; class Actinopteri; order Cypriniformes; family Cyprinidae; genus Tor; species Tor tambroides. Next base: position 106 of record JAFVLL020007094.1, on the reverse strand, counting down.
GGCGCACAGCCCTGCCTTTATCAGTGCTATTTTTCCCCGATCACAGAATAGCAGTGCGCTGCGTTTTTTATGTTGCTAAGCAACCACCGAGTCTGTTGTCCTGTCA
>JAFVLL020007093.1:0-24890 GCA_021397915.2 Tor tambroides | reverse complement strand
CTGTGTATATATATATATATATATATATATATATATATATATATATATACTTTATTTTTGTTTAGTTGTATTTTTGTGTGGTTCTAACAAATCATGAAAAAACGGTATTAAGAAAAATATATTATTGTTTTATTACAAGTCAAAAAAAAGTGCACTCAATAATAATTTAGAGCTTATTTTTTCCCTTTGGTCAACAATATGAATATAATGATCATAAATATGAAAAAGCATCCATCCTTAACACTTTTTACTGCAATCATTTTCCTCTTTCACTCCACAGATAATATATAAATTATATACATGCACACTCATCACAATAAATTATCTCTTTCAGTTTAAATAAATAGGCTTTTTTTCCAGCAAAAATATGTGCTGGCATTAACAATCCAAAATCCAACAAACTGGATTAAAAAAAACAGAGCTGTTCTTCTCCAGAACATTTTAACAATGTAAGTGATTGTTATGTATCTCCTTGTGTCCATTTTAACAAGGTTCTCAAGTTGCTCTTCTGAATGAAGTCTTCTGTCGATGAACACCGGTGCCATAAAGTTTGGTTGCTCGTGTCTCAAAAGCGTTGACCATCTTTTTGACCACCTCATCAAAAAATACTGTCACTAATTGTGAGTGGAGCAGAGATTTGAACTCAAATGACACCTAGAAAGGGGAAACACAGTTATAGGTAAAAATAGCACATTTTTTAACCAAAAAGGTATTTTATTTATGTACTGTATGATTTGAAATAGCAAGCTTTGATGCTGAAGTTCAGTTGAGTTAATTTAGTTTTTTTACCTAATTAACAAGAGCTTTGTGCTGCTAACACTCATTCATGTTTTAGTCTTCGTTCTTTTTAATCAGTGGGACCTTTAATCTCCCAAATCCCTCCCAAATCATCGCACCATGTCTAATCTGGTGAAATTTAGGTTGTACAGTTCTATCCAGCAAAGAAATAGTTATCATGCCTGTCTTCGTTACTGGCTATTTAAAGAGAACTGGAAAGGCAACTCACATGTGATAAAAATAGCCACTAATCTGGTCTAATACCTCTGCTCACTTTGACCAGGAATTATGGGATTAAACCACCAAAGAGGAGGAACTCGAGTAAAAGAATTGTCAAACTGATGAATGTAGATTGTAAAAGTGTGTGCGTGTCTGTGTAAGTGCGTGTCTCTGTATTTGCCAGTTGCATTACTTACAAAGAACTCTACATTGCAGGATTCGGCCTGGCCTGCAGCTCCAGGAGTGAATCGCCACAATGTCTCAAGGTGATTAAAGAGCGTCCCGTCTGTACATACCGCCTGAAACACAAGCACATACTTCAGACAGACAGCCACCGACAGCTTACTTGGCCAATATGTAAGCTGATCCTGAGATGCATGGACATGTTGAAGGCAAACATGAGATTTACCCATGTTAAATCAATACCACTTAATAAATGTAGTTCAAGTCACAACCTCTTTTTGTTAAAACAAGAATAATGTCTTGCATTCACAATTCAAACTGCTGTCTAATTTCTAAATAGTGATTAGACTCACTCGGACTTGGTGGTTTGGGATGACTGTGACCTCAGAGGTGTAGCGTTCGACGATCGGGGGGAATCCGATTTCAAGCTGAGCTTGCATGTCCCCATTCCGCCCCCTCGTTACCTTTGACTTCTTGCACCAAGGCACAAACTGCTGGTACTGGTCCACATTGGCAACAATGTTGTACATCTGCTCAGGTGAGTAACTGGTGGGAAAATCAGCTTGTGTTAACACAGATATTGCTAAATGAGAATTAACTTGGGGTGAAGCTGAAGATGTTATGGTTTTATGTAACAGTGGTGTGTATGTACCTAATGCTCCGGCTCTCTGAATACTCCATTCTCCGCGTTATGAGGGGGGCTGACAAGTTAATGAAGCTCCGGGTGGGCACCATCTGAGAAGATGCTGAAGGAGGAGGTAAGCTTACCCGCCGTGTAGCTAAGATACCACATGAGCTCAAATGTCTAAAAAAAATACAATAAAAAGAAACATAAGTTGATATTCACCTGACAAAAGTAGAATACCTGGATATTACAGCCACACTCGTGTCGTGTGTGTCTGCATCATGGGCTGCATCATGCAACTTGCATGTTGATATTTGTTCAAAACAAATATATATAAAAAACTATGTGACGCAGTGTTTTTAGAAATTTCTGTGTTGACCCGGTAAAATGACGTACTTTCTGGTAAGTACTGAAGAGCAGACGATCAATACAGGTAAACCCGTTTCACCGCTGTATGGCACACGGCCAGAGCGCACTGGCACTGCATTATTCAAATGATGCACACGCAAAAAAAAAAAAAAAGATTTCAAATCTTCCAAAAACAATTAATTTATTGCATAAAAGCTTTATGTTATAGATACGTTATAGCATCGGGAAAATACTAGCTATAGTTTTTCTTCTGGCAGTCTCGATACTCTCCGCTGCTCTTTCAGTTTCACGGTCTCGTGATTTCTCACTCCCCTGTGAGTTATTTTACACCAGGACTAGCTGCTCTTCTGCTTTGTTCAGCATTCCCACACCATTCACAACTACCTGCAACACAGTCGCTCAATTCAGCAGGTTTTCACCACTGCAACCATTTAAAATAAACACTGGACGCAGTTGTTGAACTAAACTGAAAAAGAAACTAAAAGCACCCGGCCATTTTCTGAACTAGTCAGTACGCATTTGGTGGTTTGTTCAGATATGGCTATTAGAGTAAATACATTAATTATTTCGACTATTGATTTATTAACAAAAAGATATTTTTTTCTCTCTTATTGATAGATAAGCCGTTAATCAATAGCAGGTATTGTACAGTCTGAGTGATGCGCTTTTACCTGATGGTGCAGTTGGAGTTTCTCCTCATGACATCGCGCGACTGTCTTTCTGACATCTCCAGAGCCCGGAGGAAAAGCGAAGTGGCCTTCTTTGCCATTTGTGCTGTTTGAAGCTTGTAAAATCTCTGAAGCTTTTCCGAAAATGCCCTGCGCAATGAGAACTGTGTCAATGGTCGTAATAACCGGCTGCTCCGCTGGAACTGAACGATAGTGGAGTGGCTTTACTATTAAGGGCAGAGCTGTAGAGTGACGCTCTGAGGGGAGGAGTTGAGAACCGGCACCCACAGGTACTTATTTGCCGTCATGAAGTTATTCACCTTCAGGGGTTTCTCTCTGCCGCGTCATTGACTGTCTGGAACAAGTAGAAATATGCGCTTTAGGGCAGTGACTCTCAGCCTTTTCAGTCCAAGGCCCCCCATTGTTCACAACAAAGAAGGCCCCATGACTTTTTTAGTTTTTTATGATTTGGTAGATATGGCTTAAAGATGAGGATTTCTACCCAATATTTTAGAGTTTAGCAGAAAAATAAATTATATATTAATAAAATGTATAAAAACACCCATGGTGGTATAAGACCAAGAAATCACACTTTTAAAATTAGGCTAGGCCTACCTCTTACTGTATATCCAGGTTTTCCAAGACCATGGTGGGAACCAGCTGCTGAAAGAGTGAATAAACTACATTTTTTTTCCACATCCGAAAAGCCTTTTTCCTCGGATATATACCACAATAGGGAAAAAAAGGCAATAACAATTTTCGTTTTATGCCAAATTTAAATCATTTTAAGTCACCCTGAGGCCCCCACAGACATTTGTTCCGTAAAAATAACTGCTTTAGTGTGCACAGATAGCCAATATGTTCAATATAGTTCAACCATAGTTCTTTTCTTTTCTTTTCTAAACTAAAAACATTTATACTGTAAAATCCATTTAACGACTTAATGATTTAATGTGGTTTGTAACTATCAGGTAAATAGTTTCTATGTATGTACACGAACATCATATACTGCATTAAAGGTAATTTATTATTATTATTATTATTATTACAAATAAACCAATCATGAGTTGTTCTGGATATTAAGAAGTTTACTATTACTTTATCTGAGATGAACAAATGGGCCTCCAGGTATAAAAGGTCATAATATGATATATTTATGTTATTTAAAAATAATAATAATGCAACAATTATCTTCAGAGTCATGAGGGTCAACAATATTATGCTTCCTGTAGGTTGATTATGCCACAATATTTTTTTGATTTGGCATTAAATTATAAAAAAAAAAATTACCATTTACCATTTATTAATATTAGTATATTTATTAATAGATTATGCCAAATCTTTCTTTCTTTCTTTTTATAGTGATTAAAGAGAAAGTTTAAAAAAAGAAGAAAAAAAAGATGATTTGCCCTGAATATTAGATTAAATTCATGTATTGTCTTTCATGTGCATGTGTTATTTGCATATATCTTTTACAGAGAATATTGGCCATAACCTGTCAAGAACACATGCACCACGGTTAAGGAATCCTTTCGAATGCCAAACGTCTGGAGGAGAGGAATGTGCTTCTGTCGTGTCATTAACCCATAAAGAGGAACAGGAATAATCCAGATAAGGCAGAGTCAGTTAGTCACCGCAGTGATTGGCTGCTGGAATTAAGGTAACACCACAGAGGGGTTTAAATGTTAACTTTTCATTCAGTGCAGGACTGCAAAGTGCAGCTCATTTCTGTTGTGTAATAACTGGAACATCAGCCATGATGTTGCAAGGATGATCTTGATGTAGAAAATTTGGGCTCTCGTGCTCAGATCAAAGTCCACAATTTCAGATGAGTTGGCGCCTCAGTACACATGGCAAACACATAATAGTCAATGATACATTTTATTATAACACTTATATCAGCCTAGTGCAGGCAGCAGCAATGGCATGTAATATAAAGAGTTATGTCAGCACTGACACTTGATCATTTTAAATATTTGGATTTGATCAGTGCATGAAGGAACACACTTTCAATACACTAATTACTTTATGTATGTATGTATGTAAGACATGCTCTCAACACTACGTAGTTCTGAATAAAGGTCCTTTATTGGCAATGATGACTCCATGAAGAATCTTTAACAATCATGGATCCCTCACTATTGTACAAAAGGTTCTTAATTATGGAAAAAGGTTCTTTAGAATAAAAAAATATTCTTCACATTAAGAAAAAAATGTTTCACCAAAAGGTTCTTTGGGGAACCAAATAGGCATTGCTGCACAAAATCCCTTCTGGAACCTTTATTTTTAAGAGTGAGGAACAAACACAAAAAGTTGTTTAAATGGCCCAGCTATAATAGAGTCAGATATCAGTCTTGTTTTCTTACAAGGCCAAGACAGTTCATTGTGTTCTGTTGGTTATTGAAACTAGATATATTATGACTTTCAAACAAAATTCTCAACCATTTGATTTAATTCAAACCCATGAACTAGTACCACATGCATTGCATTGGCTGATCCTTGCATTAAGTGGCTTAAGTTGGTTATGTGACTGTCTCACCAAAACTGATCTAATCCTCTTCAATAGTCCCTGATCAAAGTCCTCAACTTAGAATGGACACCGTCAGCATACGCAAATTACTACGTCAGTGTGTGTATGTTATTGCACCCTATCAATGAACAATCTCTGCTGTCTTCTGGGAACTGTATTGTAGTGTGATAACAGGGCAAAGGAATGGTAATTTCCTGTTACCTTTTGCAAATGATCAGACTTAGGTTAGGTTAAGCAGCCATTTCTTGTTGTGTGTATATAGGCCACTGATCTCTAAATACCAGAATGAAGGTGTATGGCATCTGTGAACCTGTGATATGCTGGCCATCAGTGACGTTGGCGTGTGATCCAGATCACAGTGTCCTTGAAAGAAACGGTCACAAAATAGAGCAAAGCAATGACCTTGCACTGGATTGGTGTGCTCTGGCCTCACTGTTCTCTGGTATAGTAAACAAATGAAGAAAAATGTGAAACACTGATGGTGGTCTCGTGCGAGAGGGGCAGGCAGTCCTTGAGATGAAGTTCTGTACAGAGTTCAACACTGAGGAATACAGAAGAACACAGACAAAATACACAAAGACTTTATTTTCACTGGTTCTGTGTTGTACAAATCATAGTTATTCAGAGTATGTTAGTGATTCTTGCATAAAGTGGCAGTCGAAACACTGCAGTACTAGTTTTAGCCGAAAGCTTAATATGTCAGCATTTTAAATTGTAAATATAGTGTGTTCCATATACTTCAGGGCTTATGAAAAGAACCTTGCAGGATGTATAAGCATCATATCAGTGAATCTGTATTGGGTGCAGAGAAGATGAGTTTGCTCATAGCTCGAATGTACTGAGAGCCATCCATGGAGGTGAGTTTCAGGCTGCTCATGGGTAGCAAGGCTCTGTTAGTGTAATATCTGAGAAATGGAGTCTGGGCTTCAATTGCCTCCATATACACCTAAACGTAGAGACAAGAACATGTTAAAACAGTACCCAAGGGTCTAATTTTTTCCTTAAAAAGAAAAACAATATTAAAATCAAATCTAAAAACACAAATCCCTCATTAACAAAAAAAATAACAAAATCTTTGATATGCAACATAATACAATGTCACAGATCACTATTTTCCAGAGACACAAAATTAGATGAAAAAGAGTTTCAATTGACTAAATCTCACAATGTTTATAATCAAATGGAATAACAAAATGAAGAAGACCATAGCTATTCATTAAATGTCTGATTATAGTGAAAATTACCTCAGAGTATTTAAAGAGTTAAATGAAAATTCTGTCATTAATTACTTACCCTCATGTCGTTCCAAACCTGTAAGACCTTCGTTCATCTTCTGAACACAAATTAAGATATTTTTGAAGAAAATGAAGCGATTTCTGACCCTGCATAGACAGAAATGCAACTGACACGTTCAAGGCACAGAAAGGTAGTAAGGACATTGTTAAAATAGCCCATGTGACATCAGGGGTTCAACCGTAATGAAATGAAGCTACGAGAATACTTTGTGTGCAAAGAAAACAAAAATTCAACAATTTCTTAATTCAACTTTATTTAACAATTTCCTGAATGGAAAAGAAGAAATTGTTGAATAAAGTCATTATTTTTGTTGTCTTTGTGCACAGAAAGTATTCTCTTAGCTTCATAACATTACGGTTGAACCACTGATGTCACATGGGCTATTTTAACAATGTCCTTACGATCTTTCTGGGCCTTGAACGTGTCAGTTACGTTGCTGTCTATGGAGGGTCAGAAAGCTCTCAGATTTCATCAAAAATATCTTAATTTGTGTTTTCCGAAGATGAACAAAAGTCTTACGGGTTTGGAACGACATGAGGGTGAATAATTAATAACAGAATTTTCATTTTTGGGTGAACTAGACATTTTCTCTTTCACCCTCATTCAGAGGCTGGCAGCTTGCTGTAGCACCTGTATGATGTCATCAGTATCCTGAGCTGCATTCTGAAACACAGACTGGCAGTGCTGCAGGTAGCGATCATACAGGCTGCGTGTGTGCTCGTCAACTTCCAGCGTTTCGTCGCTGGGCTCAGTCTTCTTCAGGTTCATCAGGAAGTCTGTGTTGACTGGTCCGCATTCAATCAGGCTCACACTGCAGCATGGGAGAGATGTAATGTTTTGATGGATTTAGGATAGTGTAGGGGTACCTGAGCAATTTATTTGAGGATAATTGTGGATCATTTAATATTTAATGCAAATGTACTTGTGCATATAACACTCACTGGATATTGAAGTGCTGAAGCAGTATAGCCAGGCTCTCACAAGCACCCTCTACTGCAAATTTGCTAGCACAGTAAACCTCATTGAATGGTAGTCCTGAGTTTCAGACAAAGAACATTTTTTTTTCATTTATTCATTCATTCATTCATTGAAATTGTATGGGTTTATTTCTTGTTGCAAGCAATCTTACAAAATGTACTGAGGTTTAAGCTTAAAACAAAGGGGGGAAAATTCCCAGTAGTGTAAGAAAATAAACTTATTTTAAGAGATATTCTGTGAAATAGTTTTTATAAACTATTTAGTTATTTATTTTATAATTTAACACTTATCTTGTAGTTGTCCTTCATATTGCAAATTGATCTTATTTTAAGGATTGGGATTGGGAGTTGGGATTTAAAAGACAATTAATAGTAATATTATTGATTCATCTGCACTGACACTATCTGATGAGAAAAAATTAATTGAATTAAGCTGGATAATGACATTAACTCTGTAACACTGATGCTTATCAAACTAAACTGAATCAACAATGAACAGAAATTAAGCTATATAATGACACCATTGCCTTCTGTAGATCTGCTTTACATCTGTCATCACTAATTTGTTTAATAAGTGATTAAGTCTACAATATTAACACTTTTACTTTCCCTTTTATTACCGTGAATCTGATTTGTCAATCTGTGTTGTATAAAGTGCTATAAATAAATGCGGCAATGTTCTTTGGAAATGAAAAGACAAGACAAATACTGATTAAGAAAATTATTTTTGGAATGAATTGCTTGTTTCGTTTTTGAAAAATCTCACTTTATCTCTCTGTTTTTGAGTCTCTCCCTCCACCCCCACTAACCTTGTAGTCCTGCCATGCTGCCCGTCACAAGGATTCGTCCATGTCTCTTTCTCTTCATGTCTGGTAGGAAGGTCTGTATGGTGCGGAGGGTGCCCAGCAGATTGACGTCCAGGACTGCATGTACAGTGTCCAGTGAGTGGGCTTCCAGAGGACCCATCAGACCTACACCTGCATTACAAACTAACAAGGATATTGGGGAGGGAATTAATGAAATAATTGATCCCTTTGGTTGGTTTATATACATATTCTATACTTTAGCAGTAAATTTAAAGGAAGCCTGTTCATTTGGGCTTTTAACCTTGCATTTATACAAACCTTTCCCATTGAAAGGCCAGAATGTCTTACTTTCTCTTACCTAGTATGTCAAGTCTGCCTTCTGTAATGTTTCTCTTAGCATCAAGTATAGACTGCTGGTCTGTCACATCCATCTGTAATATGGCCAAAGTTTCTTTATGCAGTCCTCTCACACTCTCCAGCAGCCGCTGCTTCTTGTCAAGGTTCCGCATGGTAGCGTAGACTAAACATTAACAATCATTCATACAGTGATTATAACTATATACACAATACAGGCTTTTCACTAAAGTTAACTGTAATTTTTAGACATATATACATGCAAATAAATTAAAAAGAACCATACAAATGCATTGTTTTGTGTCACATTATTTACCTTTGTAGGCTTTTGATGGATTTGATGCGAGATGCACAGCCAGGCTGAGTCCAATCCCTGAAGAGCATCCAGTAATGAGAACAACTTTCTGCTCCATTTGTGCAATAAAACATCAGTCCGCAATACAAAGGAGACGAGCGCTGCAGTGGTGCTCTGAGGTTGAAGTTATGTGGTCCGTCTAACTGCTGTGTCTCTGAATCAAATGTTTTATCTTTCTCTCACAAGACCAGCTTGGTGGAAACATTCTGATTGTGCACTCATTTTTTCACTCAGCAGGTGTAACTTCAAACAGGCACAGAGTACATGTCAGCAGCTGTGCTGAATATTAAATATGAAATGTTCACCAAATGACAAAGTTATGATGGGGGAAATCAGTAATTTGAAATAAGATGTGAAACAATCTGTAGTTCATCTGATGCCACAAAAGCATGGTACCAACTTACTTTTAGACATTCACTCTTAAGTGAGTGGAAATTCACTGTCGGGGGCAACACCTATAGACCTAATCCCTTCTCCTGTTCTGCTTGGAAAATCTTTTGGTAATCAATATATTAAAAAAATCAAGATGATGTCAAAAGGTGTTGAGTATTTTAAGACTTTTCCAGGGGGCAGTCGTGGCCTAATGGATACAGACTCAAACTTGTAACCTGAAGGTCACGAGTTTGAGTCTCAGGTCCGGCAGGAATTGTTGGTGGGGGGAGTGAATGTCCAGTGCTCTCTCCACCCTCAATACCACGACTGAGGTGAGACCCTTGAGCAAGGCACCAAACCCCCAACTGCTCCCTGGGTGCCACAGCATTGGCTGCCCACTGCTCTGGGTGTGTGTGTGTGTGTGTGTTTGTTCACTAGTCATTTCCTTTCCTTTCCTTCCTTTGTTGAGTCTGACAAAGCTGAACATCTGTTTTGTCACCCTTGTTGGAGTTTGTACAGTGAATGCTGACATCTGTGGCATCTGACTGATTATGTCGTGCGATATTGTCACACTTATCTGTGAAAATATCTACTCACCTACACTACTGTATATTGCATTGACTCACTAGTCCCTCTAAACTAAGATATTTGTCAAATTATAAGCTTACTTTAATGTTTTTATCAACATGATTTGTCTTGGAGTCTATAACCAGGCCTTCTGAATGAGAACACATTGCATATGTTTTTATTTTAAAAAAAACTTTATTAACAGTGTTGATTGACCATAAAAGATAACCATGCTTGTATTTACATCTTTACAGTACAGTATATACATATTGATTAAATTAATGTGGCTTGTGGTTAAATAACAAAATGGGAATATAAGAAAGAAAAAAAATCCTTGCTAAAAATTTTAAGTGATATCTGAAAGACAAAGTGACCGGTCCATAACTTTAATCCACCTCTTCAATAGTGGGCCCCCGAGCACTGGCCCCTGATGCTCCTCGTGCCTGAGCTTCACAGCCTCCAGCTGGCATCCCTCCCTGATACAGTTTAGTGATGACTGGATTGCAGACTTTCTCCAGCTCCTTCAGCTGATGTTCATACTCCTCCTTATCAGCCAGCTGGTTGTTCTCTAGCCAGCTGATGGCCTCGTTACATTTCTCAGTAACTTTCTTCTTGTCATCCTCACTGATCTTGCCTTTCAGGTTCTCGTCTTCCACACTGTTCTTCATGTTGAAGGCGTAAGACTCCAGAGAGTTTTTGGCAGCAATCTTCTCTCTTTGCAAATCATCTTCAGCTTTGTATTTGTCTGCTTCCTGCACCATCCTCTCAATGTCCTCTTTGCTCAGTCTGCCCTTGTCGTTGGTGATGGTGATCTTGTTCTCTTTTCCAGTGCTTTTATCCACCGCTGACACGTTTAGGATTCCGTTGGCGTCGATGTCAAAGGTCACTTCAATCTGCGGGACTCCACGTGGAGCAGGGGGAATTCCTGTCAGCTCAAATTTGCCCAGCAGGTTGTTGTCTTTTGTCATGGCCCTCTCTCCCTCATAGACCTGGATCAGGACACCGGGCTGGTTGTCTGAGTAGGTAGTGAAGGTCTGGGTCTGTTTGGTGGGGATGGTGGTGTTGCGTTTGATGAGGGCCGTCATGACTCCGCCTGCGGTTTCAATACCCAGGGACAGTGGAGCCACATCCAGCAGCAGCAGGTCCTGGACGTTTCCAGATGTGTCTCCCATGAGGATGGCGGCTTGAACCGCAGCACCATAAGCCACTGCCTCATCTGGGTTGATGCTCTTGTTCAAGTCTCTGCCGTTGAAGAAATCCTGCAGAAGCTTCTGGATCTTTGGAATTCTTGTTGATCCACCAACCAGAACAATGTCATGAATCTGAGACTTGTCCATCTTGGCGTCTCTCAGGGCTTTTTCCACAGGCTCAAGTGTTCCTCTGAAGAGGTCTGAGCAAAGCTCTTCAAAGCGAGCTCTGGTGACGGAGGTGTAGAAGTCGATGCCCTCGTACAGCGAGTCGATCTCAATGCTGGCCTGAGAGCTGGACGAGAGGGTCCTCTTGGCTCGCTCACATGCTGTCCGCAGCCTCCTCAGGGCCCTCTTGTTCTGACTGATGTCCTTCTTGTGCTTCCTCTTGAATTCTTCAACAAAGTGATTCACCATGCGGTTGTCAAAGTCCTCCCCACCCAGATGAGTGTCTCCAGCTGTGGCCTTCACCTCAAAGATGCCGTCTTCAATGGTCAGGATGGACACATCAAAGGTGCCTCCGCCCAGGTCAAAGATCAGGACGTTGCGCTCTGAAGCTTTGCCTTTGTCAAGGCCGTAGGCAATGGCTGCAGCTGTGGGCTCGTTGATGATTCTCAGGACATTCAGTCCAGCGATTACTCCAGCGTCTTTAGTCGCTTGCCTCTGGGAGTCATTGAAATAGGCAGGAACTGTGATAACTGCATTTGTCACCTTCTGCCCCAGATAAGCCTCAGCAATCTCCTTCATCTTCACCAGGACCATAGAGGAAATCTCTTCAGGGTAAAATGTCTTGTTTTCTCCTTTGTATTCAACTTGAACTTATAGCACTGCACGAACCAATGGACGTGCAGTTTCACTGCGTGATTGAAAAGGCTTCAGTTGAAGAGGAAAAAAGAGTTTTTCCCCATACTGCGTCTTACGACGCAGTACTCGTTCCTGTATCTCAGGGAACCTAGGTTACGAAAGTAACCGAGTACGTTTTATTTTCTTCTTAATTGGCGAGGATGATGGTGAAAGATAAGCGAGTTTCCGACTGTTTCCGATCTGAGTTCTCCAGATAACCGGCAAACGAAAAAATTACCCCAAATGTAAGAAAAGAAGACGAAAAACAGTAAAAGACGGGTTATTTACACGGAGCTCAGCTAATGTGTGTCTTGGCTCATGAAAGCATCACGTGATCCCTGAATCTGGAAGTATTAAAAAAAAAAACTATTTCAGCTTTCATGCCAAAAAGCATGAAATTATTTTTTAAAAAGTATTCACATGTGAACTCACCCCTGTGTGATCTACAGTGGGAAACGGTGGCACTTTTTAGCATAGAAACTTTAAAAGTGAGTTGTCTAGGTGCTCTCACTCTGCACCTTCTCTGACGGATCGGTCCACCACTACTTGAATTACGGAACATCTCAAACCTTTATAAAAAAAAAAAAAAATAAAAAAATATATATATATATATATATATACACACACACACACATCATATATTATACAGTATAATATATAAGTGGTTTTACCCAAACATTTCTTGCAAAAGTTCTGCACTAATGGATCATGAAAATATGCAAGGATATCGTACAAGCTTATTTGATTTGTTTTTTCTCTGTGCAATTGACATTTCATAACTACTTGTTCAATAATAATTATTAACATTGTTGAACAAACAATTAATTTAAAAGTATTGTAATGCAATAATCTGAATTTATTAAGATAACTGGGTAAAAGATTTTACAACATTTCAAAATATCCAAATACATATCCAACCTTAAATATTAACATTGATGACGTTTTTTGTGGGCGGAGCCTATCTGGTGGCAGAAAATGACAGTGTTCAAGTAGCGGTCAATGGAAACCATGGAATAAAAGAATAAAAAAGGTAAATTTGAGTTTATATTTCAATATTCTGACTTTATTCTCACAATTCTGATAAGAAAAATCAACTCGTCATTCTCTCTTTTGAGGGAGGGGGGGGTCTTCATTAAGAAGTCAATGAAACTGAGCATTCATTCGATCTCTTATTTCATGGATTCTTCTTCTGAATCGGTTTTCATCCACCATACTTGTATAATATGATTAATACAGTATCTCACAGAAGTGAGTAAACCTTACATTTTTGTAAATATTTTATTATATCTTTTCATGTGACAACACTGAAGAAATGACATTTTGCTACAATGTAAATTAGTGAGTGTACAGCTTGTATAACAGTGTAAATTTGCTGTCCCCTCAAAATAACTCAACACACAGCCATTAATGTCTAAAACCGCCACAAAGTGAGTACACCCCTAAGTGAAAATGTCCAAATTGGGCCCAAAGTGTCAATATTTTGTGTGACCACCATTATTTTCCAGCACTGCCTTAACCCTCTTGGGCATGGAGCTCATCAGAGCTTCACAGGTTGCCACTGGAGTCCTCTTCCACTCCATGACGACATCACGGAGCTGGTGGATGTTAGAGACCTTGCGCTCCTCCACCTTCTGTTTGAGGATGCCCCACAGATGCTCAATAGGGTTTAGGTCTGGAGACATGCTTGGCCAGTCCATCACCTTTACCCTCAGCTTCTTTAGCAAGGCAGTGGTTTGGGGTCGTTATCATGTTGGAATACTGCCCTGCGGCCCAGTCTCTGCTTCAGTATGTCACAGTACATGTTGGCATTCATGGTTCCCTCAATGAACTGTAGCTCCCCGGTGCCGGCAGCACTCATGCAGCCCCACACCATGACACTCCCACCACCATGCTTGACTGTAGGCAAGACACACTTGTTTTTGTATTCCTCACCTGGTTGCCGCCACACACTTGACACCATCTGAACCAAATAAGTTTATCTTGGTCTCATCAGACCACAGGACATGGTTCCAGTAATCCATGTCCTTAGTCTGCTTGTCTTCAGCAAACTGTTTGCGGGCTTTCTTGTGCATCATCTTTAGAAGAGGCTTCCTTCTGGGATGACAGCCATGCAGACCAATTTGATGCAGTGTGCGGCGTATGGTCTGAGCACTGACAGGCTGACCCCCCACCCCTTCAACCTCTGCAGCAATGCTGGCAACAATCATGTGACGCTGAGCACGTGCACTCAACTTCTTTGGTCGACCACGGCGAGGCCTGTTCTGAGTGGAACCTGTCCTGTTAAACCGCTGTATGGTCTTGGCCACCGTGCTGCAGCTCAGTTTCAGGGTCAGAGAGTTCTTTGCCATGAGGTGCCATGTTGAACTTCCAGTGACCAGTATGAGAGACAGAGCGATAACACCAAATTTAACACACCTGCTCCCCATTCACACCTGAGACCTTGTAATACTAACGAGTCACATGACACCGGGGAGAGAAAATGGCTAATTGGGCCCAATTTGGACATTTTCACTTAGGGGTGTACTCACTTTTGTGGCCAGCGGTTTAGGCATTAATGGCTATGTGTTGAGTTATTTTGAGGGGACAGCAAATTTACATTGTTATACAAGCTGTACACTCACTACTTTACATTGTAGCAAAGTGTCATTTCTTCAGTGTTGTCACATGAAAAGATATAATAAAATATTTACAAAAATGTGAGGGGTGTACTCACTTCTGTGAGATACTGTATTTCAGATATATTTTACTCATAAGAATTTCTAGGGGTACCAGTAATTGTGTCCTACATGTATTTGAGAAAAAACATTTATTTCATAATGATATTTCTTATTCTCCAATGAAAGCTTAGATTTTTGTGATTTTTTAAAATAAAAGATCAAAAGGATTAACAATGCACATTTATTTTCACAGCCTTCCTTGATCACATTTACCAAGGGTACCAACAATTCTGGCCACATATGTGTGTGTGTGTATATATATATATATATATATATATATATTTTCTTCTATGCACGTGCACTTGTTTTTTTTCTGTATACCCTTTTTTAAAATTCCATAACTGTTGTGTGAGATGTATATGTTTGTACAAAAATATGCACATAATTGCATTAAAAAGGCAGTTCAGTATCTTTCATTACACACCATTTCTCAATACTAAATACTGTTAAGTACTACTATTATTTATTGAATAACAATATTTAATAAACAACACAGATCATAAAATTTGCTAGGCAATTCAGTCAAACCAGAACCAGAAAGAACTGTTGTATAAAATGTAACTATTTATTTTAAAAGCAGCAGTGAAGAACAAAATTAATTTCATCTCTCTTAAAAGTGTTATATCTTCCTGAACAATAACAATTTGTAAAAAGCTTCTGCTTTCCTTCCTGAAAGAGTAAACAAACTACAAGTGACACATGAATTATAAGACAATTGAATGTAATATTAAACTCATAAAAAAACAAACAAACAAAAAAAACAATTATATCATTTATATTATGAAGCAAAGTAATACACAATAACAAAACGTTTTGACATTGTTCTTTGGGAGGAACTCCTCTTTGAGTTGATCTGAATCTCAGTAGAATCTGCTGGTTTTGAAGATGAAGATGAAGTTTATTCACTGTGAAAACTTGAACACTGAGATAATGTTTCTTTGTCATGTCACTTGTAATGACTGGTTAGGACAGATTTATCCAGATGATATTTTATTGCTTGATGCATTATTGTGTCACATTTGGTGAGGATGCTCATCAGACCTGAAAGTGCTGGATCTGAAGATGATCTACTTCCTGTGATAGTTTTTTGTATGTCTGTGTAGAGCAGATGAACGACTGAAACACTTCCCACATGCAGTGCAGTGATGCGGTTTCTCTCCAGTGTGGATCCTTTCATGTGTTTTCCGACTTGATGAATCACTGAATCTCTTGTCACAGTGTGAACACTTATAAGGTTTCTCTCCAGTGTGAATCCTCTGGTGCTGTTTTAAACACTTTGCTGAAGTAAAAGTCTTTTCACACTTAAAGCACACATAGTCTCTCACACCAGTATGTATTTTCTGATGTACTTTCAAACTTTGTAGACATGAAAAACTCTTTCCACACAGATAACATGAATGTGGCTTCTCTTGTGTATGAACTGTCAGGTGCTGCTTCAGGACTGAAGCCCAGAAAAATGTTTTCCCGCACTGATCACATGAGTACAGTTTCTCTCCAGTGTGGATGTTCATGTGATCCGTAAGGGTTGATGAATTTGCAAAACTCTTCTCACACTGATCACAAGGATATGGTTTCTCTCCAGTATGAACTCTCATGTGAAGATCAAGTTTACATTTGCATTTCAAACTCTTTCCACACTGATAACACATGAATGGTTTCTCTCCTGTATGAGCTTTCATATGTGCCGTAAGGTGTCCCATTTGTGAAAAATTATTCCCGCACTGATTACATGTGTACGGTTTCTCTCCAGGGTGGATCCTCTTGTGTGTTTTCAGGTGTCCTGACCGACTGAATCTCTTGTCACAGTGTGAACACTGATAAGGTTTTTCTCCAGTGTGGATGTTCATGTGATCAATAAGATTTGCTGATCGTGTGAAACTCTTTCCACACTGATCACAAGTGAATGGTTTCTCTCCAGTATGAATTCTCTTGTGTGCTGTAAGATGTCCTATTCGTGTGAAACTCTTCCCGCATTGATTGCATATGTGCTGCTTCTCTCCAGTGTGGATGTTCATGTGATCCTTAAGGCTTGCCAATTGTGTAAAACTCTTTCCACACTCATCACAAGTGAATGGTTTCTCTCCAGTATGAACTCTCATATGCTCTGTAAGGTGTCCTTTTCGTGTGAAACTCTTCCCGCATTGATTGCATACGTGCTGCTTCTCTCCAGTGTGGATGTACATGTGATCCTTAAGGCTTCCCGACTGTCTAAAACTCTTCCCACACTGATCACAAGTGAACGGCTTCTCTCCAGTATGAACTCTCATGTGACGCTGAAGACTTGTTTTGTGTGTGAAACTCTTTCCACACTGAGTGCAGGTGAAAGATTTCTTGTCTCTTCTTTTTTCTAAATTTTTCTGTTTGGTTTGAGAACAACTCAGAGGTTTTTCTCCAGTTTTAATATGACTTTTTTCCTCAACTTCACTCAATTCTCCAGTCTCCTGATTTTCTTCAGTCGACTCTGAAATAAAATGAAAAATGGTTCTTTTTTAGTAACTCATAAAAAAACAGAGAACACTTTATCTCGATTATGATTGAATGATTTTATTTTTAATTGCATTTATTTATTTCTTGCCCTCATAGTTCATTAAAGGTTCATACTGTACAAATACTCAACTATTAAATGTGGGATTTTTTTTCCCAGTGAAAGAGTTCATTTCATATCTTGTGATTTTAAAATAACTGAAGAAAACAAACTATTTATGGTCATTTGTTGAATTATGTTAAATATTTTTTATAGTTTAGTAACAGGGTCTGCACTCAGTTTGTGATATTCCTGTAAAGGCCGTTTCACACTGAGCGCGATGCAAAAAAGCGAGGCGAATCACAGACGAAAGGTGCTTTCAAATTGTGTGTGTAAAGACAAGACTTGTGTATGGATTAACTGTTTCTCGCCATAGATACAGCCTTAGAGGCTGGAATGCCGTTAAGAAGAAAATAAACAAACTTTCACACCGAGCGCAAAACGATAGTTTGCCTTCTGCTAATTCACACCTGCACACTAAGTGGCGCTGACCAACAATTTATTTTTCCTCCGATATGTATCTCGTATATGGATTTAACATCATCCACTGCTCAATATACAGCATCAAATTAAGATAAAGTTCGGTTCTACACCAGAAACACATATCTTTAATGCTTACAAGAATATCCTATAATATAATTAGAGGTACAATTAGCATCAAGCTACACTTGAAAATGTACATAATTATTAATGTATTTGTTTAAGTCACTTTAAACCATCATCGAGTGCTTGTAAGAACTACCGATTGTGATCTATAGATGATTTTGATTATAATAGGCAGACTCTTTGTATGTCATCAACATTCTTTACTGTTATAAAATACCATGAGCTGCATACAAAACACATAAAGAAATTAAAGCTGTAAGCAGCATTGAAAGGGCCCTCGCACCTGGGTTCACGCCACCCAGTGGCTTTAGACAAACTGCAAACGGTAGGCAATACACTTTTGAAATAGTTAATATAGGAGGACTAAGTCATTTATATGTGCCAAATTTCCTGCTGCCAGCTGGGGGCACTATGACTATAACTGAATATTGATATGTAGATGTCTTCAGGCCATAACCTTTATCAAACATGTGAAGTTTGATGCAGATTGAACAAGGTATGTTTGAGTTAGTGTAAAACTTGACATTTCCTGTTGCCAGCAGGTGGTGCTGTGATTATAACGGAATAGTGACGTGTAGAAGTTTTCAGGGCAGGACTTTAATCAAATATGCGAAGTTTAGTGCAGATCAAACATTGCATGTTTAAGTGTAAAACAAGTAAATTCCTGTTGCCAGCAGGTGTCGCTATGATTATAACAGAATATTGGCCTTTAGATGTTTTCAGCCCAGGACTCTCATTGAACGATCGGACATTGTATGACTGAGTTTAGGGGTGTTGCGATATACCGGTATTGACGATAACCGTGATATTAAAATCATGAAATATCGACATTGTGTTAATTTAGGGTGTGACGATATACCGGTATTGGCGATAACCATGATATTTAAAACGAACAAGACACTTATGATAACACGACACGCAAATAGCCTACTCCAGCGCCAGTACCTGGTTGACCTCCCAGGTGGCAGTATTGCACCTTAACGCTGACAGCTGTCAAACAAGAAGACGCAGCACGTGGCCGCGTTTTTCCGAGAAGAACCATGTTCAATATTATAAAGACAGTAAATTGCGTTTATTTTACCAGTCATGGAATGGGAAATGTTACATTAACCTGTTAACAGCGGTTTTCTGTGTTCATATATTTAAATAAAAGGGTGATTCTTTTAATAAGTACCGTGTTTTCTTTACTCATCTAATTTTTGTATTTGTATTTGCAATCAAGTCATGGCCAATATTGCCTTTGTGTAACAACTGATTTCTTTGTTCAAATCTATTAAACGATTAAAACTGATCTAGAAAAACTGAGCGACCACATTAAACTCTGTAAAATGTGAAGTTGGTCGCAGTGTCATGCATTTAATGCCTCATCTGTGGCCGTTCTAGGTGCACAATAAAACTGAATTAGAAGCACGTTAACTGCATGACTTCATTGGCGCCGGCACAACTATAGGTTAAAGAGATTAAAAACGGGGATGCAAGTTAACAGATTAATGTATCGGTTTTGATGTTAATATTTATTCATCATACTGTTGAACTTGACAGTATTTTCTCTCTTATTTCATAGTGAGCTTCAAAGACGACAGAGAAAGCCAGAGTCTCAGGTCAGCTGTGACCTGAAGAATAAGAAGTGAAAATGCATGTGCCCTGTATTTATCGGTATCCTTGTTCATTGGGTAAAAAGAAAAAGTCAAAAAAAAAAAAAAGTCAATTAATTTGGCTGATTCCCTACGGTTTCTATAGATGTCATGATATATCGATATTGTGAATTCTTTTGGACATAATAACCGTGGTGTGAAAAATCTAATATTGTGACTGCCCTAGCTGAGTTATAACAACTTCTATTTCCATGGTGAAACATTGAACTTTGTCAGGCCGCCATGGACACACCCTTTAACAAAAACTCGCAAAGACATTTAGATTTAGACTGACCAATTATAATGTTGATGTCATTAAATCTCTAGAAGTTTGTTACAGCATAAAACTTGTCACTTCCTTTTGCCAGCAGGTGGTGCTATGACAATAACTGAATATGAGTATGTAGATCTCATCAGGTCCAGGAGTCTTATCAAACATGTGAAGTGTGGGGCAGTTCGGACATTTTATGCCTGAGTTACAACAACTTCCTGTTTCATGGCGAAACACTGAAATTTGTCAGGCCGCCACGGACACGGCCTTCAACGAAAACTCAAGATTTTTGCACTTTAACATCACAAACGGCTTTAGATTAGACCAGGGGTGTCAAACTCAGTTCCTGGAGGGCCACAGCCCTGCAGAGTTTAGGTCTAGCCCTAATTAAACACCTGAACTAGCTAATCAGATCCTTCAGGCTTATTTGAAAACTACATGGTATGCGTGTTGGAGCAGGGTTGGAACTAAACTCTGCAGGTCTGCGGCCCTCCAGGAACTGAGTTTGACACCCCTGGATTAGACTGACCAAATTTGGTGTTGATCTGATTAAATCTCTAGGAGGAGTTCATTAAAATACAATGCCTGAAAATGGCAAAAATGACAAAATTTGGAGAGAAAATTAAAAATAACAGACTTCCTGTTGGGTTTCGGGTTTTGCTCCAAGAGACTTTTTTGTAGGTATTGTTGTGTTACATGTGTGTACCAATTTTCATACATGTACATGAAACGTAGCTCGAGGCAGACTCCGTTGAAAGTTTATAGGTGGGCTATGGAGCCATTTTGCAACACCCACTTCTGAAACCTATATCAGATATAAATTTTCGCAAATTCTGATGCGTGTGCAAAGTTTCATGACTTTGAGCATGTTTAGGCCCTCAAAAATGTGATACATTTTGGAGAAGAAGTGGAAGAAGAAGAATAAACAGTGCAATTCCAAGAGGGTCCATTCACCATTGGTGCTCGGGCCCTAAATATATTGTTATAATCATGTCTATTTGCTTTCATATGTCATGTGTGGAAAAATGTTTCACTCGATTTTTTAAAACGGTCAAAAAGTTCTCTATGCTCAGACACCAACGACAACAACATCTCAACATCCATATTCATTGTATGCTGGTTGAAAGTCCTCTACTTCTGTGTTTTTAACGCTTGTGCTCAGTACAGTCTTCTGAGCTTTTAGTGCCACCGTGTCGACCTTTTGGGTAACAGCAGTTGCTCTGGTCACGTGATGTAATGCTCAAATATTACTGGATGGCCCATGTTTTTGCTTTGCGAAACTGAAAAGATTTGTCGGACTGGTTCGGGAAAAAAAAAATTATTCTCATTTTCGGTGTGTGAATGTTCACGGAAGCATCCATAGGAATGTGTTGTTTAATTTCAGCACATCATCGCGTCCGATATTCGTTTCGCTTTTTCGCGCTCAGTGTGGAAAGGCCCTAATACATCATTCAGAACTGTAAAGGGTCTACTTTTATCTGTGTGCACTCACAATATCAAGAAAACGTTGCGTTTTTATAAAATAAAGAAAACAAACATGATATGCTTTCTACTGTCTCTGTCTTGAACAGGAGTGCTTCACAAAAATTAACCGAAACGAATACTCAGCGAATACTTGCCTCAGTCATGATAAATATATCTACAGAAAGCTTTAAATTAACAAAATAAAATAAATCAAAAACAAAAACTCTTTCTTTATAATAATCCGTAAAGATGCATTTCTCTCTAAAGGCGCATCCATTGAGGAGATGGAGAGTCAGGATCGGCAACTTCATCCTTGCGACACTGACTCAGAAAACACTAGTTTATTAATATATAATTCAAATATCTCCTTACTATTTAATTGTTTTGCATTAAGTGTAGTTTCTAATAATTTTTTACGTTTATTTCTTGGTAACACACATTTGATATTAAAGCACTGAGCTTGAGATGGGAAGCATAACTCCATCTTTCTCTGTTCTTTTTCTATTCTATTTGTTTCCTTTTTATTTATTATATAAATAACAATAAAAACCTTGTTGACCTTTGTTGATTTTGATTGCCTCTATTCTCATTTATAATGACTAAAATGACTAAATTTAAATGACTAAAATGTAAGACTCTCAGGCTCAACTTAATATTAATATCTTTAACTTTAGACTATAACATAGGGTGATAATTCGCGTGCTGTGTTCATGTTTATTCAACGAAGTCAATAAATCAATGTCTGGAAAACACAATCAAAATATTGGAAATGTGTTTATAAATCAATCACCGTTATTGAAAAAATTATATCGCAATATGTATTGATATTGAATTGTTGTCCAGCCCTAAGTCAGCGTTACTGCCTTTGGGTTTCTGCGTCAGTGCTGTTTGATCTGTTCATAACAGAATTCTGTGCTGAATTTGAATGCTTCTCTAGATCTTGCAGCAACCTTATTCTTTCTGCAGGGAGTTCAAATGCTTAAAAAAATTTATGCGTACATTTGAGAAAAAATGCGCATAAACTACGATGGAAACACATTTACCGAATAAATTCCTCCAAGCGCATCGAAAAGTCACGTGACTTTGCGTGATGGGACGGTATAACTTGACTAACCAGCGGACTGATCTTGTTCACAGCATCCATATGTTGTTATGGTCATTCTGAAAAGCCTGAGCAAAGTCTGTCGTCAAAGTATTTCTGTATAATTGTCTTACACGACTGCGTTCCCAAACAGCAGGCATCCTCCGAAGAAAGTAATTTTGTGTCTCATCTGCCAGCTCTGAGGTGCAAGTAATTTATGGCATCTATGAAAATGATTATATTCAGTGGCTTCTCCTATATTCTTAGTGATATTTAGTGCCGCAGTTTACCAGGAAGTGACGATTTTGTTCACTTTGACTCGTTGGATGGAAACGGTGCTTTATTCACATGTTATGCGATATTCCAGTTTTGCGCACAAGTTTAATTCGAATCTTTGGATGGAAACATAGCTGTTGTCAATGGACAGATGCCAGTTTTGTGAAGAAAATTAAACTAATTTAGTCGGACTTAGCAATAAATGTCAAATATTTGAAACAGTTTATTTTTACTGATGCCCTACCATGTGTCATCTTTCATTTTAATGTTTAACATTAAGTTATCTGATCGACGCGATTGTCAGCGCTGCCGCTGTTGCCAGTCATGATAGTAATGAATAGCAGCACGCTGCTCAAATTACTCCCAGAGGAATAATCGGGCTGATTTACATTTATTTTTTATATAGTTTGGTTTATTCTCGCAATATATTTATTGTGATTAACCTCCCGTTTTTGTATACAGTATAATGCTGTTCAGTTGCACTCAATCACGCAGGATACGACTCATTGTTAAGATGATCAATATAGTTATTCTGAATAATCCTCTATGGGCTGGAAATATTTGCAATTATTGAGGATTGAATCGTAAAATAAGCGCATGACATATGTAAGAATAATTGTTTAATGCAATACGTTTCCCCCAAATTTTTATTTAATCATCTAAAACACTCTTTTGTCGTAATAATTTAAGATTTGGTTAATTTAAATGGTCTTTAATGTGATATGCTGTTTGTACTGTTTTCTTGCAGTTCTGTAATAAAATGAGGTGGTCAGACTCTTAAGTATTGCAGTATTTCACATACAGTATGGCTCGCGCGCTCCCCTTTAGGTCAAGAAATATACATCAGAATATCATGAAATCATCTTCCTTAGTTTCACAATAATTAATGATTGTAAACTGAGTTTGGTGTTTTTAGAAGACATACAGTGTCTGTGCTGAATTTTACATATCACAGCAATCTCGTTCTATGGGCACAGCCATCGATTCAGGCTGCAGTGGATGGTTTTTTACGCTACTATTTGAAACTTCCGCTCTTTGAACACAGAAGTGTGAAAAAGGCCCATAATTGGTCCTATCGGTAAGCCCCACCCCCCTTGCTCACTCAGACAAACAAACAGAGTTGCTGTCTTAATGTCTCAGTGTGAAAACCTTGTCCCAAGATGTTTTTGATAAATTCTAGACACAGAGGGACCATCATTCAACTTTGTGTCTTAAATACGCCATGGAGGGATATATAAAATATTTTAAAATAAATATAAATACAGATCACAGGAGAAGGAGAAGGCTCATGTTACAGCCATCATGATCGCAATGACAACATGCCGGATCAACACTGTTCATGTACTGCAGTGTGAAATTAAATTAATATACATTTAACCAGTTTAATATGGAGAGGCACTGAAATGTAATGTTAGACCTTCTTTAATGTGTTTTTGACTTACACTGTACATGACATGAGAACAGTTTGCCATTTAGGTTTGTACGTTAGCATGGACTCTTAATAACTTTAATGTTAGCTAGTTTTAGCCAGATATATCTTGCTGAAGCACAAGATGAAAATTGTAACTTAATGAGAGTATGACAACCAGAAAATGAACGTTTTCAACTTCATTGGGATTGGGGCTGAATGCTTAGGGACATTTTGCTCTGCTCTGTTTTGTTTAGGATTAGGAAATGGAATGAAATAAATTCCATTGCCCATCCTCTCAGGATACCAGGAACAACGTATTTCTATTTTGTAGCATAAACACCATCAAACCGATGAAAGCTTCGGATCTTCCAATGTTTCTCCATAGCACTGTAACCTCAAGATGTCCGAGTTCCGGTCCCCTTGCAACTGATACTGAACTGCCATTGGCTCATCTGCATTCAAGGGGAGTGGCTTACGATAGGTCAATTATTAGTCTGAGCTGCTAAAATTGGTCCATGCTGCGCAGCTCAAACGAACAGTGTTTTGTATTTCGTTTGCCGTTTGATGTTTCTCATATACAACAGAAATGGCAGCGCTTATGAGTTGGGCACCAGCAATTCAGTCACACCAGCAGAAAGATGGTCACAAAACCGCAAATTGCAAGAACTATTAAATATGTTCGTATGTTTGTTCAACTACACAATTATCTAACATACACAGACCTGTCAACCTTGGATTCCTTGTGATTCAGGTTCTGGAATGTTTTTGACAGGATGTG
>JAFVLL020007092.1:0-12665 GCA_021397915.2 Tor tambroides | reverse complement strand
CACAACAGGAACACTGAGAAGAGGCTTTGCGGTTTGTTGTGATTTGTTTACACAGTAACATCTGTAATCGGATGACAGTGATGAATGTGATGAACGACTGAACTGGGGGTAGTGTTAAGTGAGTGGGCTTCTATAGGTCGGGTGAAATGTGTGTCAGTGGACCACAGTGTGGCCCCTAGGAACAGATTTGCAATATCTCGAGGGACATCATTATTCAGTCATAAACAGGGGGCAGGTCAGGTTTTCCAGAGCCTTTTTTTAAAGGCTCCTTGGGACGCTGAGATGATTTATTCATCTGCAAACAGAAGACTTGGTAGATGGGTCGGCTTACGAAGACAATGGGTATTCGTGTGGACATTTGTCAAATAATGGACAATGGGAAGATAATCTGGCCAATGCAATAAATATACACGTACAAAGGTTCAATGAACAAAGTTGGCAATAGAAATGATTCAAATTAACTTAAAATTTGAAGAAATTTGTGTAAGTTCATATAAAATAGACATTTTAGGTGAATTTAAACAGTTTTGGTTGTTAAATCTGACAAAACTGGGACCTTTTGGTGAAACAGTCTTTAAAATAAAAGGTTCCCAAATGGGGGTTTCATAGCAATGCCATAAAAGAACCATTTTGGGTTCCTTAAAGAACCTTTTGGTAAACAATTCTTGAAAGAACCTTTTCTTGGTTTAATATTCCAAAGAACCTTTTTCCAATATAAAGAAAGTTCCAAAAAGTTCTTTGTGGAACCATAGATTCCAATGATGAACCTTTGTTATATGTATTCTGAACAGGTAAAATAGTCATTAAATGTTTGATCACATTACGATAAAAGAATATATGTATTTGTAATAAACACTAAAGTTTAGAAAATGATAAATAAATAGAGTACTTTTTTGTCAATGCATTGTCGCATACTAAAATCCTTACATTAATCGCTCAAGCAGCGAATGGTTGCCTTGGTTACCTCGACACGTTCCTTCTTGTATTCTGACTTTGTTGCAATCTAACTTTTGTGTTACTTGATCGTTAAAAACAATGTTGATAAACACCAAAGTTTTAAAATTAAGAATAAAAAGCGTTTTTGTCTATGGATTTTCTCATACTGATCAGCACTGAAACGCTACAAACGTTGCTCTAGTTACACAGGCCAACGCGATTTCTGTTCGCTAGCTTCTAGGTGGCGCATTCTAACTACTTGTAATAATTTAATTTAATTTATTTATTTTTTTTGTGGTACTGGGTGGCTTGAAACAGTGTTTAAATATGCACATACAGTATGTATAAACAATAAGCTACATACTTTTACAATCCACATACTTTTTTGGGGGAGAATTGATTACCATTTGTACAACCACAGTTTTACTACAAATACCATGGTTAAACTATGGTTAGTGTAGCAAGTCCATGGTTAATTTGTGGTTACCATGGTTTAACTATATTAACCATGTCTTTTTTTATAGTAGTAGTAAAACCATGGTTAATTTTCGTCAGGGACTTTTGTTGTAACTTCGTTTTGGTGGATGCAAATAACTAGTAGTCAGATGAACCCCCAAATTCTCCACAATTCGCACCCTATACACCACAATAAATCTGCCCAAGCAAATGAGCAAACAAAGGACGGAATCGCTGAAATGTTGTGCAAGATATTATCCATCCCCCCACAGAAGTCCACAGAGAATTGGCTATACCGTCTAACGCACTCTCTTGCCTAAGCATCTGCTCCGTTGGTTTGGTGAGGTGAGGTGAGGGGAGGAACCGCTGTGAGCCTCCGCAAGCGCTTTTGTTCAGTGTCTCTCCTCGCGACCGGCGAAGTGGGCGCCGTTTCGAGCTCCTCTCTGGACTCGGGCTGAGGAGAAACACCGTGCTGTTTGAATGATATTAACGAAGTAAGGAGTTCATTTCAACACGTTTCTGAGGCTGAACAGATTTGTACATTTTGAATGGTTTACCTCAGCGGCTGTTATCCCCTACTCTGCTGTATTTGAGGCGACGCGGCATTCCTGTGGACTTTCTGAGGCGACGACGCGCTTTACTTCAGAGAAGGTGAGAACAAGCGATGTTATTGTGCTTAACTGATTGCGTCTCGCTTCATTATTAATGTATAACGTGGTGTAGGATGTTTTGTGTTCAGGACAGGCTATATACAGCCCCCTTGCCAAGCGCAGTACCTCAGTGAGGACAGTCAAGGGGACAAAAGCAGAAGCACAACGATATTGAACGGCTGTTCGGAGAAGAAGACTATTTATAAACCGTGTTTTGTTTGACATCATGGTGAAATGTTAAATATATGAAGAGTAGAGTGCTATATGATTTCTAAAATTAGATATTTGTGCTGTTCTCAGACCAGTTAATCACTTATCCTCTCAAATATTAAGTGATTTGCAAAGTACTAGTGCGTTCAAATGCGAGCCTTTCAGATGTCTCTAGTAAGTGCTTCAATGTTCTTGTCCTGTTTTCCCCAGATCCACTCAAGTGAGTCATTTTCTTTGCCTTGATATAACCCCCCACCTGCAAGCTGTCATTTGCAGTAATGCCTTGATGTGAAGTGGTTGAAAGAAATCCCATCAGAAACTGCGAGCGAGAATTTTGGGATCGAAAGGGAACCCGCATTGTTTTTCTCCTTCGCAGAGTGTCAGCTGGATGCTGTTTAAAGCTGACAAGTGCTGAGCGCTGCCAGTCTTGTGCCCGCCTCGACGACAGCGTGTAGCTGGTGGGAGAGGATGACTGAGCCGAATTTCTCCTGGCACTCTGTCGTGACTGACTCTGCTGTCTCTGTTCGGTCTGAACCCCTGAGTCTCTACCTGACGGAGCACTCCAGGTGCTTCTTGCATCAGTCTGCAACAAGTCTTGATGCTGACAAGAGAAAAGTACAACAGAGCGACTTGTGAATGTGAAGATGTGTGTTATTTGTCAAAGAGCATCAGGAATAGAAAGTGGTGCGAGTTGTGGCTCCAGGTGCCCTGGGGAAATTTCAGGCAGCTTTTTGCAGCAAATTGGTTACTGTGTGGCAAGGTTTGTAGCGTTGCCCTCTTCTCTTCTCTTCTCTTCTCTTCTCTTCTCTTCTCTTCTCTTCTCTTCTCATTACACCTTTTTTCGGTGTGTATCCTATGGCACATTCATACTGGCAACAGTTTGCAGCGTCATTTTTATTGAGAGTTGCCGATTTCCGGTGACACAAGCGGTGTGACAAAGTTAGAGTCCAACTTTATGCAAATGAGCCATGCAGTGACTACCAATGAGAGTGCAGACTGTAAGATATTGCGGCATCGTAGGAGCTAACGACATTTCGGTGACCTCCAGCAATTGCTTTTGGTTGGCTTTAGTTGTATAAACTGGTATATTACATTTTTAATAGCAAATCTGAATATCCATTTTTCATACACTGACAAAAAAAGGAAGCAATTAGAAACAATTTTTCACTCAGAAATTGCTGGTAAATTTCATGAATAAACAATAAAGAAATAGCAGTTTATTGAATTAAACATGAAATTCAGAAGTAGAAAGTTTATACTGTTTTAAAATGGTATTGTGAAATGTACTCCACTAATGTTTTATTAACAACTTTTGAAAAATTATTATTATTATTATTATTATTTTAATATGTACTGTACATTATAATGGATGCCTAAATTAACTTAAAAATAACTGTAAAAATAATAGATTTTATTTTTAAATGTTATTTCAAATTTATTTACTTTTTTGTTTAATTTTTTACATTTGTTTTTTTAATAGAAATTTAATATCAGCCATTTATTGGTTATCGGCCATATCTTTCGTTATCTTTCATATTTTAACCTCTTTCAGAATATCCGTTATTATAGATGCCTAAATTCACTTGCAGCTAAAAATGCACTGATTTTAGTTTTTACAGTTTAATTTATTTTTAATTTATTTATATTTATTTAAATGTTTTATTTTGGACAAAATAATATTGTCCATTTATTGGTTATCACCATAACATAACCATTAGTTTATCGTTTTGGCCAGCATTTTAGCTCATCCCTGGTTTTAATTGACTAAATAAACATATGGGTGTCTGCTGAGGCTATGTCGCTAAACTCACACCCTGTCACCCTCAAGCAACCTTGTGCCGCTTGCATCTATATCAGGGTGAGTGCTCCGATACAGCGCCTCCAGGTTCAAAGACCTTTCTTTCTAACCCCGAGTCCCAGCGGAGCAGCCAAACCATGCAGCCTTTCAAGTTGTCTCCAGAACCTCGGTATATCTCCTTGGGGCATCCATTCTGCTCTTTATCTGAGCGCCCTCTTCTTCTCCCTGTATAATCGTAAATGCCAGAGGAGCGCCTTTGAGCATGTTGTCTCTTGAAGAAAAAAGTGGAAATTGCCTCTGAGCGCAACCGTTTTGGCGCTGGGTGACTTGTAGAGGGCACTTGATTGATTCTCACATTTTAATAATGCGCGTTTCCGCTCGGCTGCGTAGTTTAGTGCCAACAATCGTACGAGGGGGGGGTTGTGCTGACAGGTGGAATTGAAATTGTACTTGAATAGCATCCAGACAGCTAAATGCCTTCGGATTCCAGGAGATAATGTCCTTGTCGTAAATTAACATACGCCATGTTTAATGGACTAAGTCTACTAAAATTAGTCAGGAAATTTTTGGTAGATGCAATTTAGGGAAACTTTCTGCTAGTTTTGAGTTCCTGCATAAAAAGCCGAGTGCTGATTTGTGATGAAAGCCGTGTTTAATTATGCAAAGTTGATGGTCTGTTTGTACAGGGGGTGAATAGATGCCAGTAAATGTCTTCATTTATATCCACAGTCACCCAGGTCTACTAAAATTACTCAATACATTTTTGGTAGATGCATTTTAAGGAAACTTAGTGCTAGTTTTGTGTTCCTGCATAAGCTGAGTGCTGATTTGTGACAAAGGCTGTGTTTAATTATGCGAAGTTAATGGTCTGTTTGTGTTTGTGTGGCGAATAAATGCCAGTATAAGTCTTAATTTATGTCCACAGTCATCCAGGTTGGTGTCTTACCTTGTGTGCGCACTCTTGATTGACAGCTGACAAGAAAGAGTAGCTGTGTCTAATCCCATGAGCCAGAGGAACCGGTTGGCAGCTGCTGTCTCTACTACATGTGTCACCCGCCAATCCGCCAAAGTCTGAATATTTATCACACCCAGACTTGGAATACATTATTCAGACCAGGCATTAAACACCATAAATGAATCATGACACCTTGTCTGTGTTTTGCTGGTTTTCGAAATGGGACTGTAAGAGTTTAACTTCGCAGAGGGAGAAGAAAAGATTAATTTTAATTTCTTTTCAGCCCTAATTCTTTTTCTGTCTTGAAAAGATTCCATTTGGCTCACAGGTCCGCTCAAGACAAAAACACACTACCTTGCGGTTTAAAGATTCATTTAGAAAATGTTTTATCGCTTACCCTGTGGGAGAAGTCCAGAAGGAAAAGAAGCCTGATAATTATGCCAGCAATTTGCACAGTGCTACTTCAGGCACTCGGTCCTCCAATACAAGCTTCTCTCTCTCTTGTTGCCTGGTATTTTTATCCTCTGTTTTCAGCACTGGACAGCTCCCAAGGTTTGGCCATTGTGCACACAGCTGCTGGCTGCTAATAAATGAACAAGACCAGCGGCGTCGCTGAAAATGATATTTGCTCCAAGAAGAAAATGGCCTGTTGGAGTTCTTCCTCTTTGCGTTTGCATTCGGGGCGACGGCAAAGCTGAGAAAAGACTGATGAGTGGTGGTTCACAGGACAAATGGCCTTGTGGCTCCAGCTGCATTCATCTAAGACTCACAAGTGCTTGGAATTTTTCGGATTCTCCGCATTCGTGTGCTGAAGAGATATGGGTTTAAAGGGATAGTTCACTCAAAAAAAAATTGTCATCATGTATTCGCTCTCAAGCTGTTGCAAAACTGTATGACCTTCTTCTTTCTGTGGATTACAAAGTAAGATATTCTGAAGGGTTGCAGTGGTTTTTAGTGTATACATTGGAAACCAATGGGGTCCAAAACAACACTAGACCCCTTTGATTTTCATTGCATTGCCAAAAACTATTAAAATATATATATTTTTGGGATCCACTGAAGAAAGTAAGTCATACAGGGCTGTGTTTCCAATACAACGACACAACTCACTGCTTAACTAGCATTAACTAGGTGCTTTTTAGCGAACCAGTTGACCAAATCAGACTTTACCATCTAAAAGAGAGTCTTGGTTCGAGTCAGCAGAGATCTACAAGTTACTCAATCAAAACTCACTTTAGGACGTGCCTGACAGTCACTCTGACTTGAAATGAGGCACTATACCACATTATTATGCCAGTTTTTGCCAACTCATTCAGCACTCCAGTTCCTCCAACAGTACACTGAACAGTACGAACATGTCTGACATGCAAACTGACTGCCGTGGGTTTCATAAAGGGGGTAAAATTTGTGTTTGTGATACTGAACCGCATAAAGTGTAACAAATAAAACGTATAGTAAATATAACAGTGATCTGATAGCAATAGTTTCAAGTCAACAATTGTACACTAACAGCAGTTCTCTCTCGCATTATAAGTCAGTTAATGGCTACAACAGTTCTCGAGTCACGAGGAAACAGTTTGGACTCAGACATGTCCAAGCAAAACTGATACAAGTTACTGATACAAGCATGCGTGACTTGAATGAAGGGGAGAAATGAAAGTTTCTTTATGGTTTCTTATAGTTTATGTAAAATGGGAGTTGATTAAGTTTACTTTATACGCTTTAGACATGTAAAACATCCAGATTTCACAGAAAAAAAAATTCTGAACTCTTACTTTTAATTGGCTAAGAAATCAAATACACTGCTGGACAATAACCAGTAATTTATATTCTATACTATTTTTACCTATATTTTTCTAATGACAATTTTATTATTGGTTTACATACTACTTTTATTTTCATTTTTATCACAGAATAAGGCATATTTTATAAATGATATGTCAGTTAGCACTGCATTATTCATATTATTTATTACCTGAATATGACTTGAAAAACACACACAAACCATATATTGTCTCAATCGTGAATGTACTATCTTCACATTTCATCAATCAAAACGTTTCTGCTTTTTATTCAGCTTAGCAGCGATAGCTGGATGCCTTTGTCCATATTAGGGCTTTCTTGGCACATCACAAGTTACTACTTCTATGAGGCCGTTCTGGACTTTCCAGCATCGAGTATGAATGAAACATCCCCAATGAAAGTTATAGCCATAGTGGTTGCTTATTTTCATCATAAGTATCATCTATTCCACATAATACTGACAAGAAACTGTGCTTCTAACCATAAGTTAAGAACTGTAGATCAAACCATACAAATTTGCAATGCTGAGTGTGAATGTCTGTTGGAACCTTGCTTTCATGAACAATGAATTTTCATTTTTGGGTGAACTGTTACTTTAAGCATGCAAATATTTACTGCACCACTGTACTGTAAATCAAGAAGATCTGAAGTGAGGAAACCCAATCGCTCTGCGTGACTTGCGTTTATTAATCTTCTTCTGATTCTCTTTGTCTATGCATTACAAGCACCTCAGTAATCTTACAGCTACTGTCTTCTTAACGCACGGGGAAACAAAATATAATTAATTTCTTTCAAATCCCCATATTCCTGGTTGGACCCCATCTTTCTGTTTCCATTGTCAGGCTTCATAAATGTAATCTGCACATGCCATATCGTTCTGTCGGAGATTAGTTTGCCCTGACAATGAGATTTTCTCCTTGCCAGATATTTCAATATATCATTCATTAACATGGAAATGACTTTTATAGAGGTTCAGATTGTTGGGTTCATACTATTACGTAGTATGAGGAACAGTTCATTTTTTTCCGGTTATTGATTCCCTCTGCTTGATGAGAAACATGTTGACGCATGTGAGTACTTATTTGTTTCGCGACAGTGAATGTAATTGGATAGATGTTTGTAGATTTATTGGATTTCGGTGCATGCGGATACAGTGCGTTCTTCTGTAGTTTTTCACAGTCACTTGTGCACCTTCTCTTAAAGGGACAGTTCACCCAAAAATGATGAATCATGTCATTTCTTTGAGGAACACAAAAGGACAATTTCTCTCGCTCTCTTACATTCAATCACAATGCGAAAACACTTTTATGTTAAATATTTTTAAATATTTCAGATTTAGTTTGAATAATTTTAGGATTTTAACTGTCACAATCCATTAAACACACTGTATTCCTATTCCTCACAGCCTTGTTTTCATTTCTGTCTAAATCTGAATACAGCACTACTCTGACTAGGGTCTATGCGTATAATAAGGCCATGCTGAGCTGTACCAGATGATTGAGACATGACTGTTGGGAAGTTCATGTCAAAACCTCTCTTGTCCTCCTGGAATCATATCACAGCTGAGATCAGCCGTTTTGAGATCAGCTCGTCCACCTTGACAACCCCACCAGACTGAAATAGACACCACTGACTGAACCTGTAAGTCTCAATTTGCCCAGTGCATCTTGGGTCAAAAGTTCTCACAGCGGGTTTTCTTCGCTTTTAGTGGGTTGTAATATGATTTCCAATACCACACTTCAGCGGTTTAACACAAAGGCACAAATTACGGCTCTTATAAGATTTGTGTGTTGCCTTACATCAGAGTCTGAAACTCACATGAGTCGGGATGTAATTTAAAAGCTTATGTTATTCCTGTTTTTTCTCCAGATGCCATATTGTCAACGAAGTGAAAGATGGTGCTTTGGATTTGAAATATTACACTTATTAGTGACAGCATCAAATCAGCAGACCTTCAGTCTAATTGTCTTATGTATGTATGCTACTCTCATACTGTATATACAGACACAATACTGTAGGAAGGGAATGTGGCACATTGGCCATTGACATTGATACTAGAGAGCATTTTTGCATGCTTTGAAGTGCACTTCTAGTTCCCAACTTCAAAGTACCCACTTTAATGTCCTCACGCATATAATCATAATTCAAAGCAGCATTAAAGATGCATTTCTTCCCATTTTTTTTCATTTTCTGCACCTCCAAAATGTGTTACCTTTATCTCTAACTCTTATTCTCATTAGTTAATTTGGAGTGGCTTTCTTCAGTGCCCTTCAGGTTGTCTTTTACTAGTGCCCTACAAATGCAAAATATAAGAAGGAACAGGTCTTGGTATCTACCGCTGGTCGGCTCTGTGCCATTTCTGCCCACCTTTGTGTAATTAACAGGCCCTGGAATTTATCTCTGTCTAGGTTTTAATTATCTAGAGCCGATACTCCGAACTCTTTGACTTTTCTTATTACGCCTATGCCAAGTGTGCTTGACTATATGGCTTGATTTGCTTTTTTTTTTGTATCGATCAGGGATATTTAAGAGGTTAACTGTAAATGTTGTTTTAAATGAGTGACTTGTGCATCGTCCATCATACAGATCATGCATTGTGTTATGTGTTACGGAGGTGATTTTAAAATGTCGAGAAATGGATATCTGTTGAAATATTAGCATTAAATTATCTTCCAAATTTGAGCTTTGTAGTTATAGTTTAGTGCCTTTTAAAGGCATCTATAACCCAACATATAATAATAATATATTAACTTATATAATAGCTTTAGACAGTCTAAATACTAAATTCAAATTCACCTCATTTTCAGCGACCTTCATTGTTCTGACAGGAAGAATTCAAACGGGTCAGACGGGTGCTTCAGTTTTTCCCTACCGTGAAGTAAAAGAAAGGACAATGATGAAGGTAATTAGTGTATCCAGTTTGTTTGTCTGTCAGTTTCATACTGCATTAATGGCGGTCTGATGTAGAAAATCATGTCAATCAATATGGAATAAAATCGAGTGGGATACAGTGGAAGCGAATGGGGCCAATTTTTGGTGGATTTAAAAGTAGAAATGCGAAGCTTATCTATTTATAAATGCGCGTACATTAATTCTTCTAAACCTGTGTAATATTTCTCCGCTATGATGCGCTCTCTTTTGTTGTTTGTTGATGAGTGAGAATTCATTTTAGCATCTTCAATGTGGCAAAGAAACAGATTCATCTCCTTCTGGTCGTGATGAGAAGGTCAGAATGTTGCTTTGGGGAGTTGCTTAGGGGAGTTTAGTGTCTGAAATGCAATCACGCCGCTTGATTACACTGGCATTCATCATCGCCGCACAAAAAGATACTGTCTTCGTTCCCGTCTTGCAAATCAAAGACGTCTCTTCATATAGTAGGTACTACACATTCATAAATGCCTGGTCTTGTAGATGATTTTTTTAATTAATTACTCACGCTGTTAGGGACAATCAGTGCGAATGGGTATTTTAACAAAAAGCATGCAATTTTTGGTGTAATCTTTCTGCTTGATCTTCAGAGGTAGAGTCTAGATTAATTAAGTCTTTCCTTTAGTAGTGCGTTGATAGTAAAGGTCAGAGCTGAATGAATGACTCTCTTGAGTTCTTTTTGGTGAGTCAAAAACATACAGTGTAACCAGTGTAATCTGATTCATAAATGAATGACTTCTATTAGCCGGTTCTTTTTAGTGAATCAGAAACATACACCATGACCAGTGTAGTCTGATTCACAAACACATGACTCTTTTGAGATGCTTCTTTTTAGTGAATCAAAACCATACAATGCAACCAGTTTAATCTGATTCATGAACGAATGACTCCTGTGGGCCGGTTGTTTTTAGTGAATCAGAAACATAGTGTAGTCTGATTCACAATAAAATGACTCTTTTAAGGTGATTCTTTTCAGTGATTCAAAAACATACAGTGCAACCAGTGTAATCTGATTTATGATCAAATCTTGAATCTTATGAGCTGCTTATTTTTTAGTGAATCAAAAACTTACAACATGACCAGTATAGTCAGATTCACAAACAAATGACTCTTATGAGCTGGTTCTTTTTAGTGAATCAAAAACAAACAGTGCAACCAGTGTTGTCTGATTCACAAATGACTCTTTTGAGATGCTTCTTTTAAGTGAATTAAAAACATACAGCATGACCAGTGTAGTCTGATTCACAGACAAATGACTCTTTTGAGATGCTTCTTTTTAGAGAATTAAAAACATACAGCATGGCCAGTGTAGTCTGATGCAAAAACAAATGACTCTTTTGAGCCAGTTCTTTTTAGTGAATTAAAAACATACAGTGCAACCAGTGTTATCTGATTTATGATCAAATAACTCTTATGAGCTGCTTATTTTTAGTGAATCAAACTAATTATGACAATTCTTATAATGAATCTTTCAAAAAGATCATGTACCAATTTGAATCTGTATGAAATCTCACCTTGTATGATTTACAGCATTAGCAGAGAGGAAATTTCAGTATGCCAATGGGTTTTTATCAAAAAGTATGCCTTTTTTGTGTAATCTTTCCACTTGGTCCTCAGAGGCAGAGTCCGGCTGAATGATGTGTTAGCTATCCTTTAGTAGTGCGTCGATAGTAAAGGTCAGAGCTGAATGGTGTTCCTGAGGGCCTGTGTGTGTTTAGTGATGTTATACTCATCCCTGCTTTCTTTCTCCAGTACCACAGTGTTATTCCTCTTCCGTTGCTATTGCAGTGAATTGCGTGTCCTCTTCAAAGGAAGTCCCAGTGCTAAGCTATATGCTAACTCCAACCATAACAAGCCATTTTATGAGGCTTTTGTCAAACTTGTACTTGCAAAATAGTTTGACTGGACTCTCCCTTCATGTTCCTTACGTTTCCTCCCTCACTTTTTCGCAGCCATCGCCACTGTTCGTTTAATTAGCCTGCGGGGAGTAGCCCTGTCTTCCCTCCTTCGAGCGGGATTATGTATCACTGTGTTGGGAGTAGAGCTGTTCTCCCTTCATTAATTATACACAGCATATCCAGCAAACCGTCCAGTTGCCTGGCCAATAAATAAATAAAAGCCCCGTTATGAGATAATAAAGTTGACATGAAACTCAACTGCTCACAGTGGTCTGAGTCAGGTTTTTAAAGTTTTAGACCGCCAAGGTGCCTGAACCAATTTCAGATTACCACTTTCTGAAAATACTTGCATTTTACTCATTCAGTTACAGTATAACAACCGTTTGGCTTTCATGTACAAAATAGTACATTTTCTCTCTGTTGATGTTATAAATTATGCATGGCAGAGTTTCAGACTAGATCAAAACAGTAACTTGAAACATTTCTGATTATACTGGTTGCAGTGTTTGTTTTTGATTCACTATATGGGGCTTGCTTAAAAGAGTCATTTGTTTGCGAATCAGATTACATTGGTTGTACTCTATGTTTTTGATTCACTGAAAAGAACCAGATCATAGGAGTCATTCGTTCATGGATCAGACTACACTGGTTGCACTGTATGTTTGTGATTCACTCAAAAGAACCGGCTTAAAAGTAGTCATTCATTCACCCATGAATCAGACTACATTACTTATGCTGTTTGTTTTTGATTCACTAAAAAGAGCTCGCTCAAAGGAATCATTCGTTCATGAATTGGACTACACTGTTTTCGCTGTTTGTTTTTGAATCACTAAAAAGAACTGGCTCATAAAAGTCATTCATCCATGAATCGGACTACATTGCTTGCGCTGTTTGTTTTTGATTCACTAAAAAGAACTGGCTCAAAAGGAGTCATTCGTTAATGAATCGGACTACACTGTTTTCACTGTTTGTTTTTGAATCACTAAAAAGAACTGGCTCATAAAAGTCATTCATCCATGAATCGGACTACA
>JAFVLL020007091.1:0-27698 GCA_021397915.2 Tor tambroides | reverse complement strand
ATTTTAAGGCATATATATATATATATATATATATATATATATATATATATTTGGGCTGTCAGTCGATTAACATTTTTAATTTAATTAATTACATGATGTGTTGATTACATGGTGTTGATTAATTAATCTAATTAATCACAAAATAATTTGCCTGTGGAAAAAAAGCAATTTTTGTGTTAAATGAGAAAGCATCAAGTAGACATTACAAATTGTAGCTTTAGAAAGAAATATTTTATTTGATTCAACATAACATTTGTTATACGTAAACATTTAGGCTACAAGGGCCTAACATAAACTATGAAACATAAAAGAAGGTAATTTTAGAAAAGTCTCAGTATTTTTGTTCATACAGTAAAAGTCACTGGTAACCGAAACAGCTTTGTTACCAACAGTCTTCAAAATACCTTCTTTTATGTTCCACAAAAGAAAGGTTTGAAATGATATGAGGGTGAGTAAATGATGACAGAATTTAAATTTTTTTTATGAACTTTCCTTTTTTGGTGAAATCTCTTTAAAGTTTATTATTATTATTATTATTATTGTTATTATTATGAAATGATACTCTAAATAAGAAACTAAATCTGCCAGGATGCAACAGTAAATGCCTTTATGATTTGTTCAAATGGCTGATTCATTCAGGAATGAAGTAAACGGCTTTCTTTGTGAATGGGTCTTTGAATCATTGATTCATACGATTCGTTCAAAACGCGGATTCATTCAGAAACTAAACACCGCTGTGTTGCTCGGAGACACGCACCAATTCTGCTGTGGCTTTAAAAGTAATATGTTCTCTGCAGATTTAAGCAAAAGCGCATAATATTGTGTTTAAAATATAACACAATATCCACTTCTTATTTACTGAACTGTTGTATAAAATCACATTTAAACGTGTGATATTCGGAACAAAATCAGCACTCGTGTAATACTGCTCGAATGATATCGCTTATCATGTGAAATAAATAGGAGACAAAAACTCACAAGGGCATTTTTTGCCCCAATATCTTGAATTTTAGGGCATAACTACATTTATGGCGTTGTTGCCCTGCATCATATTTGTCAACAGTCAACTATATGAAATGTAAGATGATGTACAGGTCTGAGGGCAGGGCCAGTGCGTTAACTGCGCTAAAATATTTTAATCGCGTTATTTTTTTAGAACGAATTAATTAATTTTATATATATATATATATTACAAATTATTTTCTGGTACTTTTATTTATATATATATATATATATATGTATTAGGGGTGTAACGATACATGTATTCGTATTGAACCGTTCGGTACAAGGCTTTCGGTTCGGTACGCATTACAAACCGAACGATTCATTGGATCAATGAATTGATCAATGAAAATCAATTAAATAAAAGCTTTTATTTCTAGCACCGACTTTCAAAAACAACCTGTTTAACACGAAATATGTTTCTTCTCAATTTTTTTTTCACTATGTAGGGGCCACAAGAGAAATATTAAGGGTAGCCTATAAATGAAAACAGTTAGCTAGCTATATACCGTTATCAGCATATGTTGAAGTAGATTCGTCTCTCGTCTCTGAGAGAACATGCGGTGTCAGATGCCGAAAGCTCCGTCATTACTCTGTCATTGCATTTTATTTTCACTTTCTGTATAGTGAATTGACTGAGAAGACGTTCACCGGCGTAACTCTTGCGCAAAGTTTGCACGTTGCTTGTGTGATATCCATTGGCTCGCCTTCATGGTTTAAAACAGAAATATTTCCAACATTGCGATGTAACCTGTTACCCCGCCCCCCATATCGAAACCAAACTGAACCGTGACACCACTGTGTCGTATCGAACTGAACCATGAATTTTGTGAACCGTTACACTCCTAATATATAGTTACTTAATCCAAATACATGCAAAAATTGTAATGCATTGACACATAAATATTTTGCAAAATATTTAGAATATTTTAGTATATATTAAATGTTTGTACATTATACTGGCATAAAAGTGTTTGCTTTTTTATGTTGAGGGTTTTTTTACATTTTTTTTTAGGTACATGTAATTTTGGCACATTCGACTAAAGTCCATAATGTCAAGCTCCCCAAATGTCACTCAGGCTTTAGCCTTTTCCCCTCTATAATTATTCTCCTCAACCTCGTATACCTCACACTTGTAAATTAAATTTGCACAGCAGCTGTAGTTTTGCACCTGTTTTACGTAATGGGTTTGAAACGAATCCATAGAATGCAAGCGCCAACTGAAAGTGTAAAACTTTTTATGTGCGCATTACAAAAGAGCATTTGTTTAATTCGTCCGGATCTGCTGTTGTCTGTCCTTCAGTGTTTAATTAACTTGTAGTAATCAGCGCAGGCGTGAGGTTTCTAGTGTCCGCTCTCCGCCTTGTTCTGTCAGCAGTTGTCTACGATGTCTATTTTTGCTTTTTATTTACAGCTGTCTATTCCGGACGCGCTGAAAGGTCCCAAAGACAATAGATAAGGCCTGCATTCAGAAAGACAGGGAGCGTGCGGGCTAGGCTTACACTTATATTTAACTGGACTGTGTGAATGGATTTGCTCCTGATGAACGGCATGTGCGATTCAGCTGGAGAACGTTAGACGCCGTTGCGAAGAAATGTTCACCAAGGCGTCAGAAAAAGACAAAGCCACCTGTTCATTAAACCGGCTTATATCTTTTATTTCTGCCTCACAGTTTAGGTTCATTTGGCATCGCCTTGGCACTTTTAAACGTTCCCAAACGCATTACATCAATGAGCGTAACTTTCAGAATAGTTTTTGTAATTGCATTCTTTCTTTATCCTGACCCCCTGACGAAGATGAAAGGAAGCTTTCACCATTTCTGAACTACGGGAGAGGAAAATATTTCAAATTCGCACCAGGCCAACACTCAAGTAACTGACGTGTTGACAGCGGTTTTAAAACTAGCGAGCATTGCGTTACAATGGTGCAATGCCAAAAATGGCACTATAGGGACATAATAGTTAAGACGGTAATGTTTCTCTCAGATTGTGTGAGCAGGCCTTTGAATTCTCTCTGTACCTGTTTGCAAGGCTCGGTGAAGGAGGGTGGTCTGCAGCTGCACGCGTCTGACATTTTGGCACGAGACCCATCTAGTGTTATCCAGTTCACTTTTTGTTAGGCTTAATACCAGTGTGTCACTCATTACAAATCAAATCATAATATTTATTTGATTACGAAAAAATAATTTATACACTATGATATTGATTAAATGCCAGAATACAAAAAAAAAAAAATATATATATATATATATATATATATATATAAAATCCAAATGCATGCAAAGAAGGTTATTCCTTGATGGCAACTAAATGTATCATTGATACATAAATATTTAGAAAAGCTACTCTAAATAGGGTATAAAATGAACGAAATGCCTGCATGTAAATATACATTGAGAGATCAGCTGTTCTTTTGGGCCTCAATAAGAGCAGATGATGCAGTTACTAATGGTGTTTGCGTTAGTACTCT
Organism: Tor tambroides; assembly: GCA_021397915.2. Classification (NCBI taxonomy): domain Eukaryota; kingdom Metazoa; phylum Chordata; class Actinopteri; order Cypriniformes; family Cyprinidae; genus Tor; species Tor tambroides. Next base: position 24,227 of record JAFVLL020007091.1, on the reverse strand, counting down.
TACAGACGAGAACAGACAGACGCATAAAGCCACTCTGGCAGGCGACTGCATCTCCCAGCTAAATAATACAGGAGCCCCGGCCTACCTGGACCTATTTCCCAACAGAGCCAATCAAGAGTCATTTCCTGTTGTCTGTCAGCGTGTCACACAAAAGCCATAAATATTGACAGCCGTCACCAATAAAGACACCCATAAATCGCAGAATTGAGGGGAAAATACGGCACGGGGGGAAATAAAATCAAATAAAAATACAGCGATCATTCTAAACGCGAGACGCCGCGCGTGAATATGTGTGTGCGTATGGTGTACAGATGGAGAAGCGCGATCGATTCGGGCTCGACGTGGTGTGCACAACTCATTGTGGATTTGGAGAGCATTATTTTCTCACTGAGTCGTGGAAAGGGGGGTTGGGGTAAAGTAGTGTAGTGTGTGGTACTTCAGAGAGCCTTCCCTCCCATGACTGCATGTATATTAGGAGTCTAATGTTCAGCTGAATAATTGATCAGGGCTGCTGTGTTTTTTTGATAATTAGTTGATAGCTTCTTAGCTTTAAGCCCTCCGATCCATTGGAAGAGACTTGTTTTTTGTACACTTTTTTTTACGTGGATTGTTTGAAACAGCTGCTCAGATGGACTCAATAAATGGCCTAAGGTTTGGATAAGTTTTGTTTTGTTTCGTTCTCATAACCTAATTTCATCTTTCCGTTCTCTCTGGATTGTGCTGTTGCTCAAGAGACTTATTAGAGTTTTGCAAAGCATGCAGAGTGAAAAAAGGTTACGGTTTTATTGAATATCACTTCACTAATGAAAGGCTGCCACTTTACTGCTCATGAATGAATTAAATTAATTAGTCTAATCACAGCATCTAGAAGTAACCGAAAACCCTTCAGGAAAGTACATAAGATCATATACGGTATATGCACTTTGCAGTGCTTTATTAATTACTATAGTTTTCTAGCCAAGTATGTGGCAATATAGCTTTATATTGATGAAGAACAGACTATAAGAACCTGTTTCAGTTTCATTCTGAAAAGATACACAGTAAGTGTCCTTGAAGTAGAAATATAACTGCTGGCAGCTGACCACGGCACAGCAGGTGTGAATTTCTTCTTTTTTGAGATATTTTGGATTTATATATTTATTTCATTTATTCTCCCTCATGTCCCCTTGCCCTTACGATTTTCTCTTTTCTGTTGAACACAAACTGGGACATTGTGAAGAATCTCAGCTGCGATTTTCCATAATGAAAGCATTTTTTATATGGTCCATACGGCTATTGCTCTATATTATTACTCTTTTGAAGTCATATAATAATTTTTCTTGTGGGAAACACATTGAAAATAAATTGTGATTAACTAAAAATCTTGCCCTCCACCTCAACTTAAGAGATTGTGGCGTTTATTAAGAAATTTTAGGAGTATTAAAGTACTTTCATGCCCTTCTTGGAACTTTATGGCCTTGGTGTCAATATTCTTTCATTGTATAGAAAAGAGCTGCTCTTCAAAAGCAGTCATACAGGTTTGTAACAACACTAGGGTGAGTAAATTATGATTAAATTTAAATTATTAGGTAAACTGAATCGTTAAAACACATAGGTTACTGGAATCCCGATTTATATATATATATATATATATTATGGGTGATATATCTCATGCGATGTGTATGCGCATCTCGTCAGTAAAGCCGGTTCGTTGATTAGCGGTAAATCTCCATCACCTGTTTTCAGATGGAGCGGCATTTAATACACGGAGCCGTAGTTCACTGACAAGCTACGCAATATCACGTTCAATATCGCAGATGAATCGCCTTCGATAATGAATGCGATATTGCGTAGCTTCTCAGTGATCTACGGCTCCGTGTATTAAATGCCGCTCCATTTGAAAACAGGTGATGGAAATTTACCAATCTAGTGAACCAGTTTACTTTGATTTAGATGCATGCACATCTAAGGAGACGTTTCAGCTCAATATATATATATATATGCTGTCAAACGATTAATCGCGATTAATCGCATCCAAAATAAGTGTGTGTGTGTGTATTTATATACATAATAAATAAACACAGTACTCATAGAAATATTATGTAAACAAAAACTTTTATTTTGGATGCGATTAATCGCGATTAATCGTTTGACAGCACTAATATATATGTGTGTGTGTATATATATATATATATATATATATATATATATATATATAAAGCATGTGATCAGCCACTGAAAACCCCATATGGGTTGAGAACTAATTAGAAGCAGCATTTATAGTCTCATTCATCTCTGTGATGTCCTGAGATGTTTGACATGTCCCACTAAACTCTGCTGAATGCCGACGTGTGTTGTTTTTATTGTGGGATGACATGATGAGGGGCTGCTGAGGGGCTCCGATCAAACTCTGGGTGTTTCACAGGTCAAGAGTCACACTCGGGAGAGTGTTAATGCGGTCACCGTGGGAACTGATCAATCTCTATTCCCCGTCTCGATCGATCAAACACCCCTCCTCCAGCCCCAGCATCAGCCAGCCACTCCACCGAGTTGCTCGGTGTCCACTTGCTAGCCTTGGACGAGTCCCAAACCTGCTCACCTGCACACTAACACATGAATTATGGGCATCTGTTTATCCCCCCTCACAGAGACACTCGAATAAAGAATACCATGAGGTCTTCACAGATTTAGCTACTACAAGGAATGCAAATGTTTTCCCAAAGATATTTTATGACATCTCAATTTACATTGCTGTCAGGCACACAGTGAAAGCCTACATAATCTATGTGTCCCATGGACACGACATCACTGGGACAAGATTACAGCATGGATAGTTTGCATTGCTGAGAGTCGGTTTCTGCATCCAGCTTTTCTTAGACTGCTGCAACACACCACACGTAACATATCTAAACTTTCTGAGCACATTTTAATAATGTTGCTCCTAAAAATGTACACAGTTTTTAAAATACACATTTTGGATTTAAATATTTAATGTACTCTCCCTCAAGTCATTCCAAGCCCTTGTGATTTACTTTCTTCCATTGAACACAAAATGAGAAATTTTGAAGAATCTTAGCTGCGATTTTCCATAATGAAAGCATTTTTCGGCCATTCGCCATAAATGTGGTGCATACGGCTATTGCTCTATATTACAACTCTTATCAAGTCATATAATAGCTTTTCTTGTAAAAATATTGAAAATAATTTGTGATTCACTAAAAATCTTGCCCTCTACCTTAACTTAAAGCGATAGTTCACCCAAAAATGAAAATTCTGTCAACGATGTCCTTGCTATGTTTCTGAGCCTTGATCGTGTAAGGATCCTTGCTGTCTATAGGAGAGTTAGAGAGCTCTCAGATTTCATCAAAAATATCTTAATATGTGTTCTGAAGATGAACGAAGGTCTTGCAGGTTTGGAACGACATGAGGGTGAGTAATTAATGACAGAATTTTCATTTTTGGGTGAACTACCTCTTTAAGAGAAGCTCAATAATTGTGGAGTTTATTAGGAAACTTTAGGACTATTAAAGCACTTTGATGCCCTACTTGGATTCTTTCATTGTATAAAAAAGAGCTGCTCTTAAAAATGTCTCCTTTTGTGTTCCTCAAAAGAAAGACAGTCAGGTTTGGAACAACAGGGTGAGTAAAGTATGATACAAGTTTAATTTGTAGGTAAACTGTATCTTTAAAACACACCAGTTACTAGAATATGGTCAGCCATTTGTCCCAATTATAGATCATTAATACACATTAGTACAAATTAAAACTCCCGCAACGCTCTTTCACTAGGCTCTATCCCATATGAAGCAACATCGGACTCTAAAATAAGTCCGGAGAGAGAGTGAGATGCCAGGCAGCTCCCTCAGAGGAGCACGGGTATGAAGCAATGCGGCCGCAGCGGCTGGTGGCCACCTGCTCAAAGTCCCAGCGTGCTTATCAGACCCCCTGGCAGCAAGAGAGCAGGAGAGCAAACAGAGGCCCTGCCATGACAAACAAGCCGGGAGATTTCCACAAGATCAGTGAAAAGCGAGGCCAAATAAACCAGGCCCTTCAGTCTCGAGCATCCAAAGCACGTCAAATCAGCTCCCACGGGACGGCAAAAGAGGAAGCCAGAATTTGACACCTCAGCACAAATTGTTAGCACTTCCTCTGGGGATTCGGGGACACTTAGATTATCTCCCATGAGTGTAACTGTACATTTATAGGTTTTCAAAAACTATTAGTGTTGATAAAGAGATGAGGCACTCAACTTTTGTTACCATTTTTGCTAAAGACATTAATGATACCTTAAACTGTGCGGTTTGCTGTTGAGAGATTTATATAGTAAGAGTAATATTACATTTCTTGAGGTGTCATCACGATCAGTGTTGTTGGGGTAATGCATTACAAGTAACACGAGTTATGTAATCAGATTACTTTTTTATAGAAGAAAAAACAGGGACCTAATTCAGTAAGCAACCACCCAAAACACCTTAGCAGCACCTTAAAAACCTCTTCATGTAATGATCTGTTTTGCTCATTTTTGCTTATATAAACTGCTGCAAAAAAATCACGAACAGAAGGGAAACATTCAACATCAAATACTATTTGTCAGCCTGGCAGAAAGGAAGTGCGTGTAGCAGCGTACGAACAGATGTCCACAGAAGACAACTCAAAGCTCACCGCCTGACGGCACCATTGAAGTGCACTTCAAACCTCACCTGTGGTTTCGCCGACCAGCAACGTTGATCCACATCCAAGAGGTCAAAAGATTTCGGATGGGATTTATTTTCTTTCTACCCCCTCATGTCTTTTTTTTTCTCCCTTCCTCGTATTTATGCAAATGTGATTGTGGACCGCACACTCACAGCCTGCCTTCAGTTGTAAATAAATCATTCGTCTCATTCTGTTCATTAATGGGCACTCAAGGAGATTCTATTAATCTGTTCATTAGGGCACTTCAAAAACAACAAAAAATACTTATTAAAAGCAGTTCCAGCTGCGTAAGCTCGTTACTCGCGCCTTAACAATGCTTGTGGCGCTCTACCAAAACCGTGTGGGATAAAAAAAGCTTGTATTTGGCAATTTGGAGTGTATTCTATTATCACCGGTCAACCCTTTCAGGCAGTGATGAATAAATATTACTTTTGGATATGCAACGAGACATATTTGCACATCATTTATATTAAAAATAAAAAAAATTGCAAATAATCATGGCACATTCATTTGGCAATATCCTTAATGCCGTTCAACGTGCTGTTGAGGCAGACAGGGTCTTAGGGTCTTCTTTAGGAGCAGGATGGGGGCTCAGCAATTGATCGCTACATTGATCTAGCAATGCCTGAATGACCGTAAAGGAATTAAATTGGTTTCTTGGAGGATATGCATTTTTTATCATAAGAGAGAAAGTAAAAGCTCTGATTTTGAGAAATTTGGAAGCACAGCACATGAATAAATGCAAAAATGTTTTGAGTTTTAGCTGTTGCGCACCTTATATTTCTGAGGGATTCAAGAGGAATTTGTGTATTGTGAGATTTCAGTGTAGGTCAACAGATTTGATGTTTAATTGCTTGTTATTCAGTCAAACAAAAGCTCAGATTCCTAATTTAATGCTTCTGGACTGAAATCAATAAGCGTGTTTTTATTTGACTGACCTCCAGGTATTTTTCCAGCACCTTACACCACCAGCTCATCTAGATAAACATTAACACCCGATTGACATTTTATTTTTAGCTTGTCGTGATTATACTGCTGAATTTACAGTCTGTGAGTCTGCCTGAGTTTATTCCTGTGATCCATGCAGGAAAAAAAAATACTAATCACATCAACTGTATGACAGTGTAAAATGTTCAGAGACTGCATTTTTTCCAAGGTTGCCGGGTGATATACGTTATAATTTTAATCCACATGGGCACAATGTATTTCTGTGTAAACTGTTTGTAAAATACTAACTAAAAGTTGTTGTTCTTTTTGTGTTTCATGAATGATAAACCCAAAATTGTCCAAATGATAAACCAACATTTGTTAAAATTGGTAAACCCGAAATTGTCAGTAATAAACACAAAATTGTTAAAATGATAAACCCAAAATACTCAAAATGATCAACCCAAAATTGTCAAAATGATAAACCTAAAATATAGTTTTATAATATAATTGATATACTGTATATTTTAACAGTGATGCTATTTACTTTGCAAATTGTTTGTAAAATCATTCCTTCATTAATTGGCAAATTCAATTAGGAATAGTTTCAATGTTACTTAAAAATAGTAAAAGTAGTTTAACGAAACAAATTAATTCTACTCATTTCACGAACAAGATCCCATAAACAAAAATTTTCGTACATATTTGATAGCCATTGCATATTTTAACAATAAAGGCACTATTTTTTATATAAATAGTTCGTCAAAACTTTTTTTGGTACATTGTCAAATTTTGAGAGTTAATGGTATTTAAAAATAGCAAAAGTAGTTTTACAATCAATTTACACAATTCATTCTGCTCATGTTTGGCTAATGAGACCCAATAAATGAAAACTTTTGTACGTATTTGAGTGTCAACTGTGTAAATCATACTTTCTGTGCAAATTGTAAAAACATTCTGTCTTAAACTGTTGCATTCAAATTTAGTTTTAAGAATAGTAAATAAAACGAACAATATTTCTACAACTTTTACACAGAAATTCGTTCTACTTGTTTTTTTGTGAAAGAGGCCCAATAAACACCAACCTTTGTAGGTATTTGAGATTGTTAGTAAAAAAAAAAAAAAAATTACTAAATTTTTGTATTTAATTCCATGTTAAAATTTAGAAAAATACGTAATTAGTAAACATGAATGAAAAACGTGAATGCTGATCACATTTGATAGCCACTGTGTATCAGACCTACAAAGTCACTACCTCCAGTGTTAGAGGACATAGCTTGCCTGTCATAAGTGCACTTCAGAGCCGAGTTACACATAGCTGTGACAGTGCAAAGGGAAGTGAGCTGACATGGAAACAGCGGTGTCAGACGCACTTTAAAAGGTCAGAGATGCCTTCTCTGCCCATCTGACGTGTTTCTGGCAGCAGCCCCGGTCTGCAGTGTCTTCCCCTGCTTTGACTCATGGCACCCTCATCCCTGTTTGATGATCCAAAACCGCCAGGCATCAGAGGCTCATGTGAGGGCAAGACTTCTGATGAGAAAGCCTGTCAAAAAACAGACTAAATGACAGGCTTCTTTGTAGAATGGGCATTTTTGAAACATGAGACGTGTTAACAATGGCAAATGCATATATTTGCTTCTTGCAGCCCTAGTATTTCAAACCTGGAGATTTTATGAAATTAGGCCATACAGTATCGATTGTACAGTAAAAGAGTTGATATAAGTGATGCAACGATACCAAACAAGAAGAGATTTGATTGGTTTTCTGAGGCTTTTGCTTTGCCGGATTTGGAAATCCATTCTTTCAATTGATTTCGTAGCATTTGTTACGACTATGAGAGCAGCACAAACAAGAATCGCAAGCAGTCAAAACAATCCGAACCAGATATCGATGGAGCCTCCCAAGATAGTAAGAGGCATTTCATTCACGTTATCTTTGCCTTGAGAAACCACAAGTATTATTTTCACGACTCGCTGTTCTCATCATGAGACTTCATAATCATTACTTTTCTGTATTTTCATGACTCTTTTGTAAACTTTTCTCATGGGTTGTTCGAGGGATAGTCAGACGGGGACTCATTTTCACTAATTTTCCTCATTCTTGCCGACATCAGACTCAAAGAGCTCTTTTCACCTTTTGCGTTTAATAATTGACCAAGGGAGCCATGAGAACCCAAGAAGGGTGACAATGAATGCGTTGTTGGAGCCGTTCAACTCCCGTGTGAGAGTGTTTCAACGTAAGTGCACCTAACTGCGCAATGCTAATCACGCTACTTAATCACAAGGGATAAATGAAGCTGTATCGCTTGACAAACAGATTAATTAACAGCGGGTGAAAAACAGTGACATTTGGTGAAGTTCACATGAGAACGACCTCTTGCGACCAATATTGATTTCCTACTGACTACTAACACAGAGACACAAGTGTCGAAGTTTGAAATAACACTCAAATGACAAATGACTGAACAATAACTTGTGTGACTGAAAAATCAAAAAGAAACAACATTTGTAAGCCTTTTTAATTCCATAAAGTGGCATATTTGGCATATTAAATGAGAAACAAAAATGTACAACAGAACTTGATGTTAAATTGATTTTATCCATCTGAGACTGATCAATTGCGAAAAGTTGTTTCTACACTACTGGAATAATTTTTGGAATAATTACTATTTTTAAATGTTTTTGAAGACTCTTACGCTCACCAAGGCTGTTTTTATTTGATTAAAATACATTAAAAACAGTAAATATTGTGAAATGTTTTTTTAATAACTCTAAATATGCTAAAAATATTGATTCAGATTAGGACAGTTGCTACAGGTCAACATGATTTACCCAAAAAGGTTTGAAATCACTCAAAACCTAAAGGGATAGTTCACCTAAAAATGAAAATTGTCTCATTAATTAATCACCCTCATGTTATACCAAACCTGTAAGACCTTTGTTTATCTTCGGAACACAAATTAAGATATTTTTAATGAAATCTGAGAGCTTTCTGACCCTCCATAGACAGCAACGCAACTACCACGTTCAAGGCCCAGAAGGGTAGTAAGGACATCGTTAAAATAGTCCATGTGACATCAGTGGTTCAACCGTAATTTTACGAAGCTACGAGAATACTTTTTGTGTGCAAAGAAAACAAAAATAACGACACTATTCAACGGGGTCAGTCTCCGCCACCACAACGCATGCTCTCTGATTTCATCAAAAATATCTTAATTTTTGTTCTGAAGATGAACGAAGGTCTTATGGGTTTGGAACGACATGAGGGTGAGTAATTAATGACAGAATTTTCATTTTTGGGTGAACTATTCCTTTAAACATTTTCAAAGATTATCCAGTTAATCAAGGTTAAATTCAAAACTTTGAACCATTCTGAACATGCCCACCTACTTGAAAAAGTTCTAATTTAACCAAATTACTACTTCTTAGACATTTGTTGGTCTCTCTTCAGGTTGACGACCAAATGAAGCTTCTCCAGAACTGTTGGAGTGAACTCCTCATCCTGGACCACATTTTCCGGCAGGTGATGCACGCCAAAGAGGGCTCCATCCTCCTGGTCACGGGGCAACAGGTGAGCGTCCGCTGCAGTCTCCTCCATGCCTCCCCGTAGATCTCATCAGGCCTTTTTGGCAGTGTGGATCAACATCCTTTAAAGTGCTATCGACTGCCCCGGCCACTCCATTAAAAATAGATTACGCTTAGGTATAAACTAATGTGGCCAGAATAATCAATTGTACACTTTTTATCAAGTGCGTGGTGAACGAATAAATAAAATGGTTGGTTAAGCATGCACAAGTCATCGCAGTGAAGAAGGGATGAGAGACAGAGAGAGACGGACAGGGAGGGAAAGCAGAAGATATGTATGATTTACCTCAGTCGTCTCTGAGGAACATCGCTGGACGGACGCCTCAGGCTCAGCTGAAGTTTTCTGCACACGAGGACCTTTAATTCTGTCTTCGGCTCCAGCACATGCACACACACTTCCAGGAGATGTTTAAACTGCTTATAAATAAATATGCTTCTGTCCGCCTGTCAGTAAGGCTTGAGTTTAATTTTTAATTCTCTGTTTTTTCCCTCCATCCTCTCCTGCTCAACAAAGTGATCTCCAACTGTAGTGACAGCTCAAACACAGGGACTCGTGAGCAGGAGAACTTTTCCAAAGAGTTCACAGCTTATCAGAGGATCATGCCGTGGCCTAGTGGTTAACACACATGCTCTGGTAAATCCTACAGCGAGCGATGTGAGCTCGAATCCGGCTCCTGACGTGATTTCCACCAAGTCAACCAAAGGGCAGAGAAAGCCCAAATTATGGTAGACATCTTTATTGTCTAAAGAACATAGTTTCTTCTAGACCGTTATGAGATTAAATGATGAACAAACTCACGTTCTGGTAAATTATACAGCTATCAACGCGGGTTCGAAGCCAGCTCCTGATGTGATTTCCACCAAGTCATATAAAGGAAAGAGAAAATGCAAATTAGACATCTTTAATGTCTCAAAACATCTCAGTTATTTCTTCTAGACCATAATGAGACTAAATGATGAACAAACTCACATGCTCTGGTAAATTATACAGCCATCAACGCGGGTTCAAATCCAGCTCCTGATGCGATTTCCACCAAGTCAACTAAAGGACAGAGAAAACACAAATTAAACATATTTGATGTCTCAAAAACATCTCAAATGTTTTTCAGTATTACTCAAGCATTTCTTATCAAATTCTCCCAATATCAAATTATCTGAATTATACATAATTTTACAGCTATATACTTTTTCCTCTCGTCATTTGAGACAAAGTTGATACTTAAAAGAAACACAACTGAGAACTCCACTTTCACAGCTTTTGGCGTTGAGTCTATTTTAGGTCAGAAATTGATTTGTTTGGTTAGTATGAAAGTGGTTTCTAGCCTCCTGAGCCATGAAAAAGCAACCTCTGAGCAATAAAATCTGAGAACGATTGTTAGATATCACATCTGGAGATCTGTGAGAGCTCACAGTGCTCGCTATCTTTGATTTGTCTGGATTGCGAGTGCTCTGCGTAGCGTGCCTCTATGTTTGATTAGTGAGGTCTGGCGGAGGGTTGGAGGCGGGGTGGAGGAGGGCCAGACCTTGTTTGCATATTTTGCCTAATGAACAGCTGGTGCTGAAAAAAAGCCTTTGGGGAGAGAGAAGGCAAAGACTCAAACAGTTCATTACGTCCTATTATTCCAAAGCAGACTACTGACAGCCCGGCCACACAACACACTCGCGCATGAACACGGATTTATGCATAACAAACAAACGCTCTGCCAGTTATTAAAGCAATATTGTGATTCAGTAATTCAGTGTAATATAACTTCAGACTGCTGTGTAGTGCATATATATATATAAATTGTACTAATAAATAATAACAATATTTATATTGACATACGTTAAAATTTCGTTACTCCACAACACTGTCAGTGACTGTCAACTGAACTGCCCACCATCTCTCATCTTGTTTGAGGACGTGTCATTGTTTCTCCCTAGTGTTGGTATGGCAGCAAAGCACTGTGGGGGATCAGTCCTGCGACACATGACACTACATGGGCGGCTTTCCAATATGTCACAGACCTACATCTCCCCCTCCACCCCGTCTTTTGCTGTATCTGTCTGTCTGTCTCTCACTCTGAAGGTCCCAGGCCTTTAGAAGAATCCAAATCATCATAATGATATTCATACAGGTCTCAGTATTTTGCCAAGATCAAGCATTCACTGATATTCACAATGTTAGAATGAATTGGGGAATATCGCTACAAACGGTTCGCTGCAAGTGTTGCTCAGTTGTCATTATGGAACAAAAATGTCACAAATAACATTTTACGGACAAATTTTCAGTAGTGTATATTTTTAAAATACCTATATTTATATAAGTATGCATCATTTTCAAAATTTTATTTAGATTTGTATTAATGTTTGTTAAATAGTTTCAGTATTTTGCATTATTATTTGTATTTTTTTAAGGGTAATCCCACGACTTTTACTTTAACTGGTTACTAATACTTGAGGCACTTGGTCAGTTGGTCAAATCCCAGTTAACTGACAACTTCAGTAGCTTCATATAGGCCTCGAAGAGATCCACGAATACAGCCGGTTAGAAATGTGCAATTCTCCAGCCAGGACTTTAAAAAATTCCACTCATCATATTTACACAATAAATAAATTCCAATCCGCCCGCGTTTTTAATTGCAAATCCAGCTCAGAGGGAGCTCTCCTTACGCTTAGGAGGCCCGTAGTCTACCTTCTTCCAGAAACCCTGGCGCAGTCAATTATGGTAATGAATTGTCAATAAATATAAAAATTTAATATGGCCTGCTTACAGTGAGTGGCAGCTAAGGACTTGCCTCCAAGACAAATTTGCTGCTGCTGCAGATATTAAGTGCACCTGAAAGGGGAGGAGAGGGCCACGGGGGTCCCGCGCAGGGTTCGGCCCGGTAGCCTGGGGGACCTCCAGGGGCCCCCGCTCACTCGCGCCTCTCCAACCCCCACCACCCTCGTCTGGCGCGGGGCGCTGGGGTCCGAGGTTCTGGGCACCAGGGATGGAGAAACGTGCAGCTCTTCCCCGCTCGGTTTGATACTGATTATCATTCAGACCTCGGCCCAGCGCACTGTCCCTGCTGCGCGGAGAGGAGCCTGGGAAGGAGAGAAAGGGAGAGAGGCGTATGAAACGGAGAGCTGCCAGAGCTGGTTACATGCTTACTTCAGACGGCGCTGAAAAACTCGAAAGGTGGTGCCAAGTGCCGTCTGGCTGATTGAACTTTTAAAGTAAAAGGACTCTGATTCAAGAAATAGAATTTTCGATGAATAAGGAACAAGGCCTAAACTTTTCCTAAAACATCCCCAACAACTCTTGTTGTTCCAAAGCAAATATGAGCACATCTTCTCAAAATAAACTTAGCATTCCTGTTCCAAATGTTCCAAATTCATAACTCATTAATTACCTCACATTGGTTTAACCAATGGCACGTGCTTGATCAACCATTGGAAGATGGGAAGAATGTTCTGAAAATCTTTCTTTCAATCCTCAAATTATTTTTGCAATCCCGCTCCTTGTACCTCTCTATACCTGAGATGTTTCAAACCTTCAGAGATCTGGCATGTTGCTTGTGGTAATACCTTTATTGTTTGTGTGTGTGAACACTCTCGCCCTTTCTCTTCAGGTGGATTACGCCCTAATTGCCTCCCAAGCCGGTGCCACACTCAACAACCTCCTGAGTCACGCGCAGGAGCTGGTGAGCAAACTACGATCCCTCCAGCTGGACCAGAGGGAGTTTGTCTGCCTCAAGTTCCTGGTGCTGTTCAGCTTGGGTGAGTACAGAGAAAGGGGTGGAGGGGTGGAGAGAAGCGGGCTATGGCCTCTGTGCATTATCCAAATCTCACTTGCTTGCTCCCAAGGTTCTTGTGGGACCTTGAGATAAGCCACAAGACCGCATTCACTACCCCCTGTATGATAAGACCATCATTTATGAATGCCACAGTCTCTCCTTTACCGGTGATGCCAGAATAGTTTGGTCGGTCAAAACTGTTATTCTCAGAAAATTGTGTAGCTCAAAGATCTCGTTCCCCCTTCGTCAGTCTTCATACAGTACGTCACTAAAACAATATGCATATTTCAGAAACAGTCTATGAATAAAGTGCATTTTCAGTGTGATCAAAAGACCAAATCATATTTTCTGGGGAAAACTGCTGCAAAATAGAAATGGAAGTAGATGCCATTGTTACTTTTTTTAGTTGTGGTTTAAACAGTGCAGTCAAAAACAGTTTCCAGATTTTTGGAATTTCCAAAATTCAGTTTAGATTTCCAAAATTCAAAGTTTCTGACGTGCACATCAACCTGCCATGTTCTATTCTCTTAATGAATTTTCAGTCTCCATTTTTTATGTGAATCTTGGTATTTCCATCTAGCAAATTTTATGCGATATCCCAAAATTTGCGTAAAATGTGAATGAAAACCTAGCTAATGACTGTTTACAAGAAGACAAGTCTTGGCCTGCCATGTTTGAATCATGGCAGAATTTTTATTTTTGGGTGAATTTATTATTATTATTTATTAAGTAAAATAAATGTAAATAAAAATGAATGATATTAAAACAGAAGACATTGGATTAGTGCATTTAAGTGCTACTTAAGCTACACAAGTTCTAGCTATACTTCCAACTTGGAAACTTACAAAACCAAGGTTGCATTTTTTCTCTATTGGAGTTAAGAAAATCAGGAGGTCATTTGCTCCAAGAGATTTTGTGTGCCGAGTGCATTCAGTTTTGCTTTTAGCTATCAGTAACCTTCAGTGCTTCTCTTCTGTTAGCCTGCTAGCTTTACATTGAAATGATCGGAGGTTCCATTGCTTGCAGGTCAAGGCAGCTCTTGTAGCCAATTCACAAAAGCTGCAGGTCTCCACCATAAAAGACCAGCATCAAAAAACAGGACTGGCCGTCTGTTTGGCCCCATAAGAACATGGAATATTAATGCCGACCATCCGCTTTTGCATCATCACATCAGTCACGATTGTTCCGTCCTGTGGTTCCGGAAAAGAGAATATGATGTGTGTAGGGGCGTAGGTGCTTTGATCCCATCCGTTCCATTTGCTGCGTCCCTGAACTACCTGAAACTACGAAGCAGGACATAAGCCTTTATGTCCAGCTCCCCCATCGCACCTTGAAGAAGGTTCCTCACATCTTCCCAAGACCAAAGACCAGTGTTGAAAACTCCAGACCTCTCAACCTTGCTGTGTTTATGTTGATCGGCTTTGCGTAGCGGAGGTTTTTTGGTTGCAGTTTGGGGGGAATCTGGTGTAAATAATTTGGCGGAAACATCATCCATAATAAAACTCTCACCTGAGGGGAGTGTAGCGCCCCAGGCACTGCCCCGTTCTAGCGGCTCGCCCCACCCATGCTGTGTGCCAGGCCCAGAGAGACCAAGAGACTAAGAGAACTAAGCCTAGAGATCAAAGATGGCTCCGATTAATAGTATCCTGTGGGTGAAGGGTGGCGGGGGCTCTGTGTACGTACAAGTGCACGGATGAGAAAAACACTTTGCCAGTTGCTATTGAAAAGCCAGTCAGAGGTTAATTAAATGAAGCATGAAAATCCCATGGTGCGTTATGAAAACCATTGGAATTATAGGAACTTATCTTCAGTCTGTCTCGACCTGCTGCTCATTCTTCAACTCTTTTTGAATGGAGAACTTGTTTCCACAAAGAAAAATGTGGATTTTTTGCCAAACACCAACGTTGCTACAATGTTCCTTATTAAACGTTCGCAAGTACGTTCATAATTAAGGTGCATTCTTGCATTACAGCAAATGTTTGTGCCATTAAAGCAAATGTTTTATGATTAAAAAGTCAAAACAAAAATTTGCACACCAAAAAGGTCACACAGAAGTCACCTTCAAACCAAGCATTTTTATGAGGGTCAGCACAGCAAATTCACGTGATCAACATGAACCTGTTGCAAAATCTGTGTTGGGAATTTTTTTGCCCTTACATGAAATTCCTAATTGCATGGTTTTCTGTTCAGAGGACTGGAATTCACCCATGAAAAATGGCCAAACAACAGTAAAAGTGACCACACCTTACATGAACAAAATAATGCTAATTTCATCAAGATTGCTTTGCCACGACATTACATTAGATTTGATTGATTGATTGATTTTTTATTTTATTTGTAAATTTAATATAATTTTTTTATCATTTAAAAATAAATATTAATAAATGTAAAAATGAGACATTTACCATAATAAATTATACATTTTAATTCATATATATATATGCACATAAACGTTTGTGTTGAGACCAGTGTAGCAGCTGTTGTCGTGATATTACAATTTCATACCAAACATCTTTCATGAAGCCTGTCTTTTTTGAATGAATCCTAAAACAGAATCAGTTATCAGGTAAATGTGCTGGTAAACCCAAGGCCACACACACAAGGTCAACATTTGGAGGCCGTCTGGCCTCCATGGCATTAAAACATCAAATCCAGTGCATCAGCCCTCTCGTATTCGTTAAATGCAGTGTCTCCGTATTGCATTTACAAATGAAGCCTGTTAACGGAAATCAAAATCGCATTTACCCACGCCGTTCCACTCCCCACCGCTTTAAGTTAGTGTCTGTTCGCTCTCAAACCATCGCAATTTGTCACTGTCGGGGAGCCCAGGGGGGCTCTTTGTAAAGCTAAGTGTCAATAAAGAGGAGGAGAGACATGAGTTGACCCGGGAGCAGTCACTTGTCTCCTCGATCCCTCCGGCTTGTCGAGAGGACCGATGGCAGTCAGCCGATCACTTCTCACGCTTTTCCGCCAGCCGAAGCGTCTCTATCTTTCCCGCTGTCAGTCTCAGTGTGTTGAATAGGTGCTTTGGCTCTAGCAGGAGCTGAAGGCTTTATCAATGGTTAAATAATTACGACCAAGACATTGATTTCCTCAGCAGCAGGAAAGGCGCTGAAGGGTGAACGATGTTCTTGTGGAGTTTAAAGGGGGGTAGAGACGATTATAGTGGACATTTCTGAGAAGATGCCAACATTTCAGTAGGAGCCGCCTCTGTGATTGTCTCGACCCTCCATAAACACCTCAAGAACGTCTTGAGACATGTTTTACTGAACTAGAAATGCCATGCAAAAATGGTGGTAGCCACTGAAAAATAGTTAGACATTGTTACAGTTATCAAAATACCGACTCATGAACTCTAGGAGTCAACCAGGGTCATAGGAAAAAATTTAGGTCAAAAAGAGAGAAATGTTACCAAAAAAAAACTTCACGTTGTTCTAAACTTTTATGACTTTCTTAATTCTGCAGAACACAAAAGATGATATTTTGGAAAAACGCTCAAGTGTTTTTTGCCCATACAATGAAAGTCAATAGGGTCCAAAGTTGTTGTTTTGGTCACCATTCATTTTTATTGTATGAACCGTTAAAACATTCCTCAAAATATCTTCTTTTGTGGTCACGAAAGAAAGAAAGTCACGTTTTGAAGAATATGAGAATATGAATAAGAATACGAATATGACTTTTTGGGTGATTTTGGGTGGACGAACAGTATTAATCTTTACATAGTTATTTTGTTTCAGACTTTTTAAATAACTCTTTTAAATATAGTCAATATTTCATGTCATATTCATTAATTTCAGTCAGTTTTACTTTTATGCAGTCAGCAAGTACCACTGTATAGCAATTTTTGACCAACATTTTTGGACAAAATCCATTCATTTCAATCGGAATCACGCACGGAATTTCGTAAGGATGAAAGATTTCCCAATGCACATTTCGCAAATTTTGAAAGTGACTTCTGTGCTTTGTCCATTTCGACACTATTGACAAAAGACCTTTTTTACCATGATTTTTGCAAATGTGTGCCTTAAAGGCCAGATAGTGGGCAAAATAGATGAGAAATTACACCTAATAATTTTACCAAAATATGCAAACTGTCCTTGTCGTATTTTCATCAGCTATTTTTAAATTAAAATTATCCACATAATTCACATTTTGACTTCATTATCATTAAACTGTAGAGGACACAGGTATAACATTTTTCCGCTCATGGCATCAACACTTGAATACGAGATGGGATGCATCTCAAGTCCCTGAGGCTTGGTTGTGGGGTTTCTTCCAAACACCTCTGAACAACACCGCAATACAGTCACGGCACGCAGCCGTTTCCCCTTTACTCTCGCTTTAAAGGAGCAAAAAAGGCAGTTCCCACATAGGTAAGCTCTAATTAAGCCGGCCCGTCTTGTTTCCTTGATCTGAATCGATACGTCTACCCTTGTGCGAAGAGAGGGGAGATCAGTAATGCATGCGCAAAGGCTCATAACAGGTGCAAATATTCATTTCCTGAAACAGACCAAATAATTTGGAAGTTGGTTGGGATTGATTAACATTCGAGGGCTGGGACGGTTCAATATTTACGCCTTGGAGACCCCCGGCCGGGGCCAAATAATGGTGCATAAAACTGCAGCTATGTCTTAATTAAATGCAAGATAATAGGAGCAGGTTTTTCTTGTGAGCCAAGCAGTTTGGCACTGACGGGTTGTAAGTCATGTGGAAGATGTGAGGCCCGGCTCTAATCAATACACATATAAAGCAAGCGCATGTGTGTGCGGACACCCTTTGAAAACACATTGACGCAGCGAAGCACATGTAGGAATTTATTTTCCGTGATTTGTGACAATGTGCTGCAGCTCACTCAACGCATTCGCTTGTTGTTGTCACCAAACAGGCTCATTTAGATTTCGCTCAAAAGTGCAAAACCTTCCAATCAGTCCTGAGTGCTCTGATATTTTACAAATCTGGTGGAGAGGAGGAAGTGGGCCCGTGCAATGACCCTAATATTTAAGGGTTATTTCTTTTGCCCGCTGTCCTTTCATTCCACGAGACAGAAATCAAAAGCCTCACTTCTGGCGCTTCGGCGAGAGGCTCTCTTTGAAACGGCAACCTCATTAGGAGCCTTAAGAGGCTTTCAGACTTTATCAGGCTTTAAAAGCCGCTGATATCTGTGGACACGGCGCAACGCAGCAACGGGCTCGTGCTTTTAAAGGGGAGTGAAAGGATGGCACTTTACCTTTAGCCACACTGGCTTTTGTCATGCATTCAGTCAGTTCGCCAAATTCCGGCCATTCGGCTCCGATTTCGACACTTTGCTTGTGTGGCTGCAATTTGCTTTTATCTCTTTGCTTTTTGTTCTTTATCTGTTACTACACATTACTTTATGATTAGCTTTAAATTGCAAACAACTTTAAGTGTGACTGGTGATCGTTAGCCATTAGCGTCGTTATCTGAATGTCTATAAACGCTTCAGATAAGTAACGCGGGCAAGAATCTACATCTGTGGATTTACTCTTGATAAAGGAGAGAGGAACTCTCTGTATTACTCTTGACAGATAGAGGATTTGTTTTGTGATTTTAGCGTTACACTTGAAGCTCAAATCTATAATCTAATTTTGACCCAAATCACTGGCATTGAAATATTATCAGGCCAAGACTTTTTATTCCACAGTTTCTGCTGAATGGATTTAAGTATGCTAAAACTTGGTGAATGGTACTTAGAGTACTACACTGTACAACAGCGTTTTAGTGCCCACATTAAAAATAAACTAACGTAAAATTTTAAAATAAATATTTAGAAAAAAAATCATATGATAGGCCTTTAGTTGTTACATATCTAATATGCATGAGTATATAGTTGAATTAATAAAGTAAAAATTATTCAAAAGTAAAAATCACAGTAAAACCATAATATTATGACACTAAAATTGTAATATTTTAAGGAAAAAAAAAACAAAACAAAAACAAATTATTAGAAAGTTGCAGCATTATGAGATTAAAGTAGCTAAAACTATGTCACATCATCATTTTATTCTCAGAATTTTATTATCATTATTAATAGTAGTAGTAGTAGAAGTATTAATATTGGTCATATGTAATATGCATACATATATGTAGTTAAATTAATAATTAAAAAGTAAAAATTACAAGAATAAAGCCATAATATTATGACATTAAAATTGTAATATTTTAAGGGAAAAACAGAATCATTTAGTATCATTTATTTTATTTAGTATCATTTATATAATTTTATCATTTTTTTATATTTAAAATTGTCTTTCATGTTAGTACGTTTTTAGTAATTTTATGTGCTTTTGTCATTTGTATTAGTTTTTAAATATATTTGTATATATTTTTAAATATGTACTTCAGCTTATTATATTTCACTTAGTTCACAAACATTACAATTTCATTTGTATAAAAGGTTACATTTTTCATCTTATTTATATCACATTTATGTTTTATTTTCCATTTAAATGAACAAAATCCATTTTTAATGGTTTTAGTTAACAATAGCAACAAGTAACTGAAAGCATAATTATATTATAACTTTAAGCATTTTCTAATTGCAATTCCATGTTCAAGACTCCATTTGGGCCCGAACATTACCAGCAAAACCTCACTGAATCCAGAACACGATTGCATCTGGCACTAAAAAACCCATCTCAGGTGAACCGCACATCCGTGAACTGTTTGTAAAAGTTTTCCCCACTTTCAGAAAGCGCAGACCGGCTGGATTTGCCTTCGACAAAAGCTGTGGATGAAGTGATTGAGAATACACTGAGCTATAGCTACTTGTTTTCCTTCTCCGTCTCACAACTCTTCCTCTGTCCCGTCGGATTCCTCTCTTCCTCTGCCTCTGCCAGAGCCTTATTACAAGCTGTCAGTTTATTGTAAAACATTAGGAAAGCAGAGGGACACTTGCTGTAACTGTCTTATCGATCTGGGGGATAGATTCTGTGATTTAACGCCCAAGCCTCCCATATTTCCACATTTTCAGCCTCCTATTAAAGCCTGTGCTTTCCTTTAGCTATTGATGTATCAACATTAACTGTTACAAGCAACTACAGAAAATCAATGACCAACTTTTATTACTGGCTGCATAACACGCTAGCTGGCTCACGCTCCAGTACTTAGCAGGCAGGCTGGGCCCGAAACATGCCCCGCTCATGTCAGGTGTTTCCTAAGTGATATCTGCACTGGAAATATCAATCATATGAGCTCCGGCTCCTTTCTGCCTGTTTGTGCAGATACTTGCCCCAGAACAGAGCGCTTGGGTGCCATTTTTATGATACCTGGCCTGCGATGCTACAAGATTCACCGCTAACAACAACTATCAATATCCGTAATGTTCCGGACCTTTGCATTCAATTCGGTAGCCGCACCTTTAGCGATCATTCGCAGCTTTAACTAGCAATACACATATCCATTTCCAAGTATAATGAGCTTGCGCGCTATAAAATAATAATAGCTCGCCGTTTCTGTCTATCACATGAATCGAAAGGGATGCATTTGAAAAGGAATGGCGTGGCAAAAACAGATCACCCTTAAAGATTTATGAGACCTGCGGTCCTGCCGGGACAAACATATACAGGCTTTGTTTTTCCGATCAATGGGCTGAAGTTCATTATTCACTCTCACCGCGGTCGTGCTTTGCGTTTTTGTGCATTGTAAAGGGGCCTTGTTGTTGTTGCCTGTGTATATCTGAGGTTTTTCTCCTGTTTCTTCTTTCTTACGTGACATGAGGTCTCACTAGCTCGTCTAGGGGTGCAATGCTACCTTATAACATGCCAATTAAATTCTGCAATTTCTCTTGGCTTGCGAAGAGAGCCCGCTAGCCCGGGACCTTCAATCTGGCTGGGGAGACACGAGCCGCCGCGGATGTGATAGGATGTATCTATTGATCAGGGAGCCGCCAGGTCTTATTTAAACATTGCACACAAACACAGATAAGGGCGTTACACAAGCTCTAACATAAACTCCCCCTGTCATTTCTCAATCGATTTCATAGAAAGAGTTCTGTGCCGTGGACATCTATAAAAGTGACCCGGTCACAGCAGAAGGAAAACACTCAGCCCTCATGAGTACTCGGGTCAAACATACACCAAACAGCTGAGCAGACGTGCCCCTTGAAAACAGTACTGTCTGAATGGTTTGTAAGCTGTTTGTGTATAAATAAATAATTTATATTTACATTTCTTTTTTATAATTCTATCATGTTCAGTTTTCAGATGCCATACTATAGGTATTGTCAATGGCATAAAATTATAAAAAATCTGTACAGTAAACCTGTAAAATATATATTACAAAATGTAAATATATATATTTATAATAAAACTATAAATAATAAATGTATTCAGAATACTGTACAATAAACATTGAATTATATATTTTATAATAGTTTACAATCCGTGTTGGGGGTAACGCATTACAAGTAATTATGTAAGTTATGTAATCTAATTACTTTTTCAAGTAACTAGTAAAATAATGCATTACTTTTAAATTTACAATGAAATATCATACTTTTCATATTATATCATACTATCATTACACAATGATAGAAACACAATATTGTAATGTATTACTTTTAAATGTATCTTTTAAATGTATCTTTTCATATAATGAATTTTATGTATATAAAAGTTTATATATATATATATATATATATATATGTATATATATTATATTATATTCAAGTTTATTTGTGTATCACTATCCATATATCAATAAATAAAAATATATAATAACAAATACACCAAGTAAACTGACTTTTATATTAAAACAAAGTATTCTAATTATAAAATCGTTCTCATAGATACGTCTTTTATAGTTGTGACTTAACGGATGGCTTTGGCTTGTGAATATAATGTTGCTATCAAACATCTGTCAAAATCAGTATCACAAAGACATTCATGTGTCCAGTGATCATCCACGGGGCACAAGAGAGCAGCTAAGCCCTAAAACCGTCCCCTGTAACCAGAGCCCGCTGTTAAACGTGATGGCACAAATGAGCCGACAGGTGCTGCAACCATGTCTCTTGTTCTCCTTTTCATCCACCTCTCCTTCCTCCCCCCATCATTGTATTTAAAGCAACAAAGCCGAGGAATGCCCGCACCACCTTCTGATTGGAAAAAATGCCCCTTCATCAGTCTTCTTGTAACGTAAACCTGCGTGGATGGTGTGGGGCTGGACGGGTGTCACACTACAGGGACAAATATAGAAATGAGAATTCATCTAAACATTGTCTCACTTGGGGGAGAAGGTTTAACAAGAATGGGAGGAGAGGCGTGAGGTCACTAAGAGACGTGGCCAAGGGCCATGTCTTGTCTGTCAACAGTGGGAATGCTGGGAAGTGTGGCCGAGTTGGGTGTTGTCTATTCCTGGTGTTTTCCATGCTTGGAGACCATCTTGTCGTCGGACCATTATGTGTCTGGTTGCCATTTTTATGACAGTATGGACAATGCGATTGAGGACAGGAAATGATGGAGAGGAGGAGGGGCTTAACATGTTCGGGTGATGGAGTTACCTTCAAATGTTTGCGCCATACATCTAGATGTGCTATTCTTCATGTTCAACTTCAAATTGTTGTTCTACCATGACAGTAGTTGGCCAAAAAGAAAAAAGAGACAATAAAATAAGTAGTTAATTCAAATACTTGCTATTGTGCCGCTTAAAGCACTGCTTAGAATGCAACACATATAAAACATTTTAAAATGCAACAATAGTGCTAGATTTACATATCTGCAAAACAAAAATTGGTATATTTCAATATATTGCAATTTTTTAAAATATATTTTTCATATATATAAAATGTATTACAAGATTAGAAATGTATTTTCTTGCTGCAATTTTGTAATATATTTTGGCATTTGCAGGATTAAATTATATATATATTTTCAATTTGAAAAAATATGTTTCCTTACACCATGCTGTCTACAACATATATGTAGCATATTTTCTGCGAATATTTTGGTGAGAGAAAATCTTTTTTCTAAATCATTCATCGTCCAGCAGTTATCTGAGCAATTTGGGAATTAAAAATATGCTTAATTTTATGTATTCTCTGAGCGCTTCACATCTTATGATGATATTTTATTACTTTTATCCTTCTTGCCAGTAGTTAAGCTAAAGCTCCACAAATTAGCTTAGCTTTGACAGGAAGCTTACAAACACATCATGCAACGTTACCCTCGAGGTAAAGGAGACTGCATCTTCTAAGCGGAATGAATTAAACCAGAATTTACACTCTTATCTATCAAAATACAGAAGCAGCTTTAGTATGTGTGTGAAAGAAAGACAAAAACTGAGAAAAAACACCATCGTTTGGGTCAACACATACAGGATTACTTGGCTACTTTTTTTATCCAAAGCAAACACTGTTATGGTCAAACATGAATATTAAAAAATTAAATTAAATTAAAAAGTCATATAAAAGGAGGAAAAATCATGCTATGGGTTAACCGTCCTTCACTCAGGAAATATACATCCCCAGGCGCTGTGTTGAATTATTAATTCAAATTTGTCAAAAAAAAAGGGGGAAGAGGGGGAAAAAAGAGAGAGATATTGATGGAGGCTTGGCTTTAATGACCTCATTAGGTGTGTGGTTTCCACTAAGGGCAGGATCTGGACTGCAGGTATAGTTTTTGGGGGATACTTGACCCCTGAATGATTTTCTGTCACTTTATTATAAACAAGAAGAGCTCAACACGCCTCCCCATTTCTGCGCATGCAATCAACTGGCACGAAAACGTGTTGAATGCAAATATACAGATGCTCAGAGGCGATCGTGATAAGATAAAAATGGACCAAAAGGAGTCGAGAGAGTCTCGGAAACCCCTTTCTCAGAAATCTGCCTCTCAAAATGATGGTATTCCAGACACTTTTTCCCAGAAATGTGATAGACAGATAGACAGATAGATAGATAGATAGACAGACAGAAAGACAGAAGATAGATAGACATCGATAGCCGAAAGGTAGACAGGCTGAGGACAGACAGACAGATAGATAGATAGACAAACAGACAGACATCAAGAGCTGAAAGGTAGACAGACTGAGGACAGACAGATAGATAGATAGATAGATAGATAGATAGATAGATAGATAGATAGATAGACATCAAGAGCTGAAAGGTAGACAGACTGAGGACAGATAGATAGATAGATAGATAGATAGATAGATAGATAGATAGATAAATAGACAGACAGACAGACATCAAGAGCTGAAAGGTAGACAGACTGAGGACAGACAGACAGATAGATAGATAGATAGATAGATAGATAGATAGATAGATAGA